>JBCAUA010019989.1:0-12753 GCA_038406235.1 Peronia verruculata | reverse complement strand
TATCTATCTATCTATCTATCTATCTATCTATCTATCTATCTATCTATCTATCTATCTATCTATCTATCTATCTCGGCTGTCAATATAACCTTTGTCCACAGTAACCCCTCACACACACACCGGCTTGTCCTCACCCCTGGCCACTGAGGGTCAGGCACTAACTGACCAAAAGAAAACAATGTCCGGACAACTCTAGCTGGTCAATGAGAGTTAGCAATTAGCTTGGTTATTTCCCTTGACAACTGTCAACATCTCAACCAGGGTTGTCGGTTGGTTGGTTTGTTTTGTTTCTTTATTTCATAGCAGTAGCCTGCCCGAACGTCCCATGTACTGTCTTAACTGATTTGTGCTGTCTATAAATTGTGTGCTTATGTAGATCTATAAAGCTGTTCTAATCTTTGTGCATGTAGATACATGTACATGATATATGAATCTGTTCTAGTGAATGTTTGTGTGGATGTAACAGATTAAAGCTGTTTTAGTAAGTGTGTATTTTCAGTGAGATAAAGCTCCACTGGAGAGAGCGCATGCAGGTGGGTGTACATACAGTCTATAAAGCTATTCTAGGGCGTGTACAGGTTGATAAGATAAAGCTGTCCTTGTGAGAGTTTCAATTGTTCAAGATTGTGTGCATGTAGGGTATAAAGCTGGTGTAGTAGATGTGGCTTAGTCCCTTGTGAGCCTGTGGAGAGAGCCGTAATGGGAGGGAGAGAGGGAGGGAAAAGAAAGAGAGAGAGAGAAAAGAAAAACAGGATATGGGCAGGTGAGTCAGAAACGGATGAAGAGAAAGACAGAGGGATTGAGTGACAAAGACAAATAAAGAAAAAAGATAGAAAGAGAAAGAAAGACAAGAAAGTGAGGCAGAGAGACAAACTGACAAAACGACAGAGAGACAGACACGCAGATAGACAGACAAAGAGATAAACCGACAAGGACACAGGCAGACTGGCAGACAGACGGACATACATACAGACAGACAAGGAAAAACTGAAAGAAAATAAACAGACAAACAGGCAGACAGGCAGACAGACCAACAAAAAGACAGAAAGACGAAGCGACAGAAGACAGACAGACAGAGAAGTCAAGACAATGAAATTCAGAGAAGAAAAGAGGAACACGAAGAGAATCGGCATGGGATACAAACATTGACAGCTTGACAATTGGTGAATAAGCGAGAGAGATAGAGAGAAAGAGGGAGAGAAAGAGAAAGAGGGAGAGAAAGAGAAAAAAGATACAGGCAGACACAGACAAAGACAGAGAGAGATAAAAATAGATAGAGAAAGACAGCCAGATAGATAGAGAGCCAGAGAAACAGACAGACAGACAAAAAGACAGAGAGGCACAGAGAGAAAGACAGACAGATAAGCCAGAGAAACAGACAGGCTGAGAGATAGACAGAGAGAGACAGACAGACAAAAGGACACAGACAGATAGACAGACAGAGAGAGAGAAAGAAAGAAAGACAGACAGATAGAGACAGGGCCAAAGAGACAGACAAACAGGCAGAGACATAGACAGAAAGAGAGGCAGACATCAAAGACGCAGAGAGAAAGTAAAAGACAAAGAGAAAGCGATAGACAGACAGAGAGAGTGAGAAAGAGAGAGAGAGAGAGAGAGAGAGAGAGAAAGACAGAGAGAAAGAGAGGAGTTCACAAAAGAGAAATGTAAAAAAAAAACTTACCATGAAATCGATGTGCGGCCGCCACTCTGTCATAGTGGCCATGTCGAACTGCGTGTTTCTGTCCGTTTGCATACGTCACCGACAGGGTCATGGCGAACACCAGTGACGTCAGAACGGCGACAAACCAAGATGGCGTCTTGCCGGGACTGCTATACTCCATGGTTCAGGTGAGATCAGCACTCAGTTACCGCCGACGCTCTAACCACGGCGAGCACAACCACTTTTGCAGCACCATCATTTTCATTGGTAGACTATCCACTCTTTGTAAACATCCACAGTAATCCAGTTCACATTTCGAAATAATTACTTGTCTAGATTATTTTTGCTTATCTTTTATTATTTACGTCAGGATTATCTTCCTACAGAATATCAGTCCACATATTGAAATAGTTCTTAATCTGATTTAAAAAAAAAAAGATATATCTTTGTTTTGCTTACGTATTCCTACAGCAGACCAGTTCAGATCTAAAACAATAATCAAAATTACTTTGAATTACTTTTTTTTAAATTCAGAATTTTCTATAAAATAGAAACGGAATCCTGTCAAGTGAACCACTAGCTATATTTTCATTTAATAGCTTGTCAGTATTTTTCCCACTCCGATTTAAACTCCGAAATAATTATAAAGACATTTTTGTCCGATTTTGTTATTTACGTCGTAATCTTCAAAGAGTTGTTAAGATAATTATCTTATTTTTTAAAATAACTTTTCAGGGTTTTCTAACTCTGAGGTAAAAATGGAATCGTATATCACTAGTCAGCTATATTTCAATTAGCACTGCGTAAATATCTGCAGTAAGTCTGTCCACACACCAATAATTGTTGGGACATAATTTGCCCTATTTTTATCATTTACGTCAGGATATAATTTAATGTATGTCCAATTGTTATAAAGATTTTTTATACCCTAATTGACGTCAGCAGTTTCTTTCTATACAATAAACATGGCGTCTAATATCGCTCGCTACAATTTTATCCCCTTAAAACAAAGAGTTTCACAAGGAAGTCTACATTGTAACGATTCGGCCTAGCAAGGCACTCTGGCATAACTGAACTAATGCCAACGTAATAAAATCTCCTATTTACATCTAAAATAAAATGGGATAAACAATTAACATTAAGGAACAATAACTCTTTGCACATATTATCCTTGATGCATTTGTCAATTGAAGAGGCGCTTCTTTTTATCTATTATCTAGTATTCCGAACTGTCTGTTTCATATTAGAGACTTTTTTTTTTATTCGTCTCTCTCTCTCTCTCTCTCTCTTTCTCTCTCTTTGGGTAAGATAAATGAAATATGCCTGCCCTTGTCTTTGGGGAAGCGCAGGGTCTTGTAATGTCAGGAAGCAAAACCTTTACAAGCGACTCTTATTAAGTCTTTATAGTTCAACACAATTACTAAATCTAGAAACGAAACAAATCAAAAAGACCCCACCCCCCACCCCCTCCATCCCAACGACCCCTCACTTTTATCCCCATTTCCCAATCGAATATAATAATTTAGGTAAATACTCAGTAGTTTATCAAAAGTGAAAAAAGAAAATAGATGAAAGAAAGTTTATGGCATTAAAGCACTGTGCTTTTGAAGTTTATGAGCATTTTATTAGACAAGCTTCTGCAAACTTATTAAGTTATCAAAATCCCATGTTGTTTAAGAACACAAAAAAAAAAAGCAAATAAATGGCTGACATTTACACGAAACAATCTAGCAATAAAGTGGTCAGATTGTTTGTTTGTTTTTCCTTTCTGTTGTTGTTTTTGTAATAATTTTGTAACCAAATAAGACCTGACAAAACGTTATAAAGCTGTACACAACTAAAACAAATACCATTAAATTTGTTCCGAACAAGTGATAGGCTGGAAATACCGGCGTCTATTTTTAGCAGAGGGTACAACCACTCCAAACTAGTCACAAATTTGCCTCACTTTTCGGTTTGACCCTGTTACTGTGGGGAGGAAAATAAATGTGTGACTAAACCTCGTTATGAAGCCTATCGAAGCTATATGCCCTTCAAATAACAGTAGTAGTGAGAAGTGTTAATGATTCAATGACTTAGGGAAGAGTATGACGTACTTCCGGCTTAGTGTTTTCCCCGAAGTTTTGCGTTTAACTAGTGTTGTGGAATTTTGTGGTGCAGCTCAATACACATGTTCTGTTTTCAGTAGGAGGTACAAACATTTTGCCGGGGATTTCCAGATCTGTGATGTCGAATATAAACTATTGAAAATGGCCATGGGTGTTTTTCTCAAATGCTCAGGAAGCCGAAAATACAATAATAATGTGGGTAATTTGGAAAAATTATCAATCGGTTAAAAAAATACATTCTATATTTACGTTCGTCGAAGGATCTCTAATTTAGTTCTTCAATTCTCATGCTGATATTTTCAATAAAACAAATTATAATCTTCATGCGACTGTTCCGACATTCATCCGCTCTGTACTTGCACGATTTCTAGAACAGTTTTTGTGAAGGAGAGCAATTATGTGTATAATTAGATAATTGCTTTTATTTATCATTTCTGAAAAGGGACGACTTCCAAAACATCGATCGCGGCCATTACATCCCTAAGGAGGTACTTGATTCGTAGCAGGGGAAGGGGTGGGCGGAGGCAGCAGGGAGGTTACGAAAAAAAAAAGAGAGAGAAAGGAAGCTGCGCGTGACAAAAACATAATGCTCTCCTATGGCGTTATTGACTGAAAACTGCATAATATTCATAATATGCATTTCTATCCCGAGTCTCCCGTTTCTAGAAAGACTAGAGTGTAACACGACTCTGCTCCATGCAATGTGCAAGTTGCAAGACAGGCTCCACTGGGCGGTGTTTCAGTGTGAGCAACTTCAGGTCATATGTATAAATGTGGGGTCTGACGAAATCAGGACTAAGCACTGAGCGTTGTAAATCCATCCTTGCCTTTCCTCTCGACATGGCAATACTATGCTCGAAAGTATCCCAAAAGAAACTCACTGAAAAGTACACGAGTTTCTGTTTTCTAAAGATGGAAATGAAGATTTCTAAACATTACATACACGGTGTTCTGGAGGTGGCCGTACTACACATGCAGCCTATTCAGTTTTTTTTTTTTTTTTACTAACTAGAAGAAAGACACCAGGGAAAGTGGCGAACGACGAAGCCGGTGATATCCGGCCGGTGAGCCACCAAGCGTACCGAGTAAACAAGTGGAAGGTTATGCAAGGCCAGCCACATTATTCAATCTGTAACCCAGCACTCCGGTCTGCAGCTATAGTATCCACGCCGCGGCTTGCTTACATTGTACAATCCTAGATGTGGAAAAGGGCGGGAGGTCTGTTAGTGACAGAGAAAGAAAAATGGGTGTGACCAGTAGTAATTCTATAGGATGTGGATTTTGGTTTCTCTCGCTTTTCATAACTATCGCAGGATAGATCGAGTTGTTAATCAACAACTAAAGATCATCGTGTAACATGAACAACTCACAACATGGGTGTATAGGAATTGAATGTGAACCTGGGCGTCCCTATACCAGGCCAGACACCCGTGGTAGGCATTGAAGGCTGACTGTTTACATCACCAGATTTAATACACCGTTTTAAAAAAACAGTAACAAGAGGCCAAATTGCTGACCTTAACAAAATTGTATTCATACAAATCATAACTGAGCGAAAATGAGACAAAAATTAATTTAAACAGATCAATGACATGAAAACATTCATGAGAAATATATCAGACATTCATAACAATAGCCAAATTAAGAAAAGGCCGCCAAATCTGTGAGCATCATGCATGAAGAGTCGCGAAGTTTCGTCGTCTCAGAATGAAAGTGTCCAGACTATGTTATCAAGCTGTTGCAGTTAAAACAGTTTAATTCTAGGGCCACGATTTATTGCCAGCCTTCAAATGAATCCGGTTTATAGGGAAGACTAGATGTGAATTCAACAGGATATCGTTCAAAAGACAGGGTAATTGTGACGGTCCACTGTTGTCAGTAACCATGATCGTAAAGAAGATAACATTTACTGAACAAATATGCAGCTGATGTTTCTCTGGCTGATCTGCTCTGATGGACCAAAACCCTATAACATAACAGGTCACACCTCTGTGCCCATGCCACGATAACGAAACGATCAAGGTTTTGATGTACCTCACATTTTACAAATCAACGGAAACGGATCTTTCAGTCCTGAATATGCGTGAACAAATAAATGAAACAAGAAACTGAAATATTGCAAGATGTGATTTTTTTCTTAATAACAGAATGTGAAAATATTACAAAAGACCATACAAAAACAGGGGAAGAAAGCAACACTTTCTTTGGTAGATGATTGTCATTCACTACTCAACTCTAAAACGCCAACCAACCCAAGGACTAAAGAATGCCACTGTTGTCGGAAGTGGAGCGGGAAACTACACACATGGGCCTCCTAGGAAAGGAAGACAGGACACAAAGTCCTCTGTGTATGTGTGTATGGAGAACACGGGAGACAGCTAGGAATGTGCAGGAAGTAGAATAGAGAGAAGAATGAGTTGGCAGGCGGGATGAGATGACAGATGAGAGATTGAGACACGTAACGCCGGCAGATGGTCGGTAGGCCTAACATTCGCAGATGGCCGTGCTTAAAACAAAGGGAAGGCAGGCGACTGAAACCTCAGAAACCAAAGACTAACGCTAACAACCCCTCCCTCTTCCCCCTACCTCGCCGTCACAGTGATGACTTTCGTGTTCATCAGGGTTGACAGTTTTGAAAGTTTGCCCAATGGTGTCACAGGTACAAAGAGACAGCACACGAAGCCATAGACACAAGACAGACTAGTGAGGCCTGGCAGGATGCAGTATTTCCTGCCCCACGCTGATAACTACTATGATTTTAACAACCGTACTGATTTATTTGCCTGTGCTACGTCTGACAAACAAGGAGGCCAGCGACATCCGCAGCGTGATGAGCACCATCGATCCCGTTTCCCGGGAAAAAAAACAAACAAAAACTTCGGTCTTAAGAAAACCTTTTCCACGCCATCAGGTCAGAGACACAGGCAATGGCAGATACAGTCAATGTGGGTTCCCTATGTGTCGTAAGCTGCTCTTTCAATCTAGCAATATCGCAAATCCAACTGGGTTATCTGTCATTAACAGAAAAAAAAGGGGGGGGGGGAATAACAGTAACTGATGAAACCATGCAATCTTATGAATTGGGACGATATTCGACGTGCTGATAACATTGAGACTTATGCCCACCCAACCATTGCCCTCTCTCTCTCTCTCTCTCTCTCTCACACACACACACATACACAGCTCCTGAATATAAATTATGGATTACGTATGTTTTGTCAGTTTCAATGTCTCTTCCTCATGATTCGCCCTTCCCTCCTCCTCTTCCTCTCTCTCTCTCTCTTTCTTTCAATCAACAGTTGCAGAAGCGTTAGTGAGGTTCATTTGTAGGGATTAGCAACCAAATCAAGACTTATCTTTGCACCTCAACATCCATGCATTAACTAGGATCCACTACCATCCTGCTATGCGAGTTCTTATTTCCAGCGGTCTGTGAAATGACAAACTTAAACTATTCTTAGCTTTCTAGCGCCCTCATGAATTCGCTATATGGAGGCTGAGAAAGAAACATTGAGGCCTACAAGAAAAAGGTAAAAAGTATTCAAGCAGAGGAGATCTGAGAGCGGATAGAGCAAACAAAGATGACTGCATTCAACTGAGAGAGAAAGAAGGGAAGGGGGAGGAGGGGGAGGGATGAGAAAAAAAGGTGAGGCAGGGGTATGGCTGAACAGTTGACCTACTTAGCCATGGGTCTGTGCCTTGCATATCAAGGAAGGCACAAAGGCTTCGCTGTTTCCTTCCACGTGCTCAGATAGCTGAGCGGCGGCGGAAAACCTGCTCTTATCGTCAGCACAGATTCCCCATTCTGTCTACCACGACACACAACCGCTGGTCACTGAAGCTCTTATTCTGCTCTCCAGTAACAAAAATCAACTGTTTTACACTAAACAGAAACCGGGGCAGATCTAGGACTTCTTTGGTAGGAAGGCCCATCAAACTATGATCAATACTGGGAAACTGGGCTTATCCTCTCAGAGAAAATGTCCGAATAATAGCAGCAGGACACCAAGAGTTTAGTTTGATACTCAGTATTCTGATTCCCCACTGCAGTGACAAGGCGAATAAAATATGCTTAACGAAATAAGAAATGCTTCCACCATATCTGGGAAATGTAGGCTACTTGAACAACAATGACAATAACAGGGAATATCACGACAAAAACACAGTCTTCAGTTATATTATACGATCATAGAAACAAACGTGGAGCCAACTCTGGCTATGATAAAGGGCCCAGCACTGGAAAGCAGAAAGTCACGGAAGGCAAGACGGTTCAGTTCCCCACCATGGTAAAGTTGGTACCATTGATGTACAAAGGCTGAGACTATTGCAGGGCCTGGGGAAGAGTGCCAAGGTAAGGCTACAGAATATCCACGCAGACACATTCATGTACACACAGAGAGAGAGAGAGAGAGAGAGGGACCTCCCGGGTCTCATAGCATTGCCACATGGGCATCCGGTATGAGGACATGGGGTCATACTAGGCCTTCTAATGATGGAAGGTGAGGGTGTATGCGAGAGGTGTGAGGTGGGGGGGGGGGGGGGGGGGAGAGACGGACAGTTAGAAGGAAAAAAAATCCGCCCTAGAGGTAGCGACCTTCATAATGGCCGCTGTCGGTGTTAAGCTGAGAGCGTGGGAAACAGGGGGGTGGAGAGAACAATAAGATATCCCACGAGCAGTGACTAGATGGCTTCATTTCAGAGCTCTAAAGGTAATACATGTTCTGGGAAAAGTTCCGTTTCGCATGTAGTGTGCGTACTTAAATGAAAGGACATAATATGTAATAATAATTATTTTTCTAAACAAAACCTCTTCGAGATAACCTCCACTTGGAGGTTGATACACATGTTACAAAACGTAAAATTTAATGGCACAGATCCTCACTAGGATGAATTATTGAAGTTCAGACTCCGAATAGAATAGGACAGCCGTGGAAAGGGATGGGGAACATTTTTTTCCCCCTTTCAATATACATGTACCAAAATAGGGAAAATAAAATCTTACTAAATGTAAGTCTCAGAAAAGACAACACTGCACTCAGTTTTTCCCTTATAATTATTATGAAATGCACATCAACGAAGACCAAATACCACTAGATGTAATTCTTTCAAATTAAATATTCCCTCCGTTATGTTCGCCAGCTGTACAGCTTACAGAGAAATAGAAGTAGTTCTGCTGCCTGTTCTCAACCATTTTATCCCGTCCACACCCATCCCATTATCTCACCTCCAAACCGATCAGTCCTAAACTGCCGAACAAGGGACCATCTTTCCTCACTTCTCTCCTGGTCTTCAAGTTCCTCTTTCCAATTCCATGTTTGCTCGGGGCTTTAACTCACTATCCTTCTATTTTTCTTCCCCTATCCCCCACCCCACACTCTCTCTCTCTCTCTCTGCGCAACCCCAATTGCTTCCCCGCCCCACCATTCTGATCCCGTATAGCTGTTGTTCTTTCAGCCTCCGCCACTTGACCCAGCAATACCCTAAATTCAGCTCTTCTCTCACCCCCACCGACCCCACCCCTTTTTCCCCCATCTACACCAGCCCAAAGAAAGTTGTGTGTGCGCCACAAGCCGGGAGACTGGGATGTCTACGAGAAGAACACATGATTTTAACGACGCAGATAAAAACATTTTCTTTTTGCCTCTCTCTCTCTCTCTCTTTTCTCCACCCCATTGGGCTGTCCCTGGGAGTCATGGACTCTGCCCTTCTCCGTCCACCGGCTCGTATCGATATTGGACTTTACATGTTTTTCGGTATCGACTTATCAGATGAAAACCCTCGTTCCTCCCTTCTTACAAATCTTGAAAACGCCCCAACTTGACAAACTTTTGCTCTACTACACTGCTCTTCGATCTTCTCATTTAACGAGCAGCTGCACTGAATGGCAACACAACATATATCATAATCATTGGACAAAATATGCTCAAGAATGAAACATAAAAAAAAAAAAGTGTACAAGAAACTTTTCAGAAAGCAAATTTGGCTTCGGTAAATAAAGTTGGACTAGCGAAGTCGCAATGTTATGACAGACGGATGGACGGACGGACGGACTAACGGATGGATGGATAGACAGATAGCCGGGACGTTCGATTATAAATGGATATGATATGTAACAGACTTTACTGCGACAAAACCAATCGCCATATCAAAGATAATCACAGCCCGCCAAATCACATGAATCATGCATGTACAGCTAACAAAGCACAACATCCCCGGATGGTTTTGTTGTACTTCAGTGTTGTTGTTCTTATTGTTTTTTCTTTTTCTTCCCAAATTGTTTCATTCTATCTTTTTTAATCGCCACTTCTGGCCCTCTCCACCGCCAAGGCAGTATGAATATTATGCTGATGTAACATTTGGCGCGGGCAATCGAACGGTAGGCTATGGCGGAGTGGCTGAAGCGTTTCCTACTTTGATGTGCCCAAGCGTGTGGCATGTGGATGTCTGTGTCATTTCGCCGCTTTTGTCCTTTGCAGGCGCGCTGCGTTGTTTACGGAGGGGGGGGGGGGGGCATAATCTACTACATGGCAGTGGGGTCTCCGACGGAGCAAGACTGTCACTTCCTCTCTCTACACGGAGAAACACAGCCGAAGATAATGGATGCAACAAAAGCCTTCCCAGAGCAAAGCCATATCATTTTTCGAGTGACAACTTACAAAAAAATACACTGTGTTTTTACTCCCAGTACTTAAACACTTCTGGACTTTATATGACTAAGCAAAAACCTGGAAATCCCCGTCTGAGTGTTTGTACCCTCCTGCTACAAGTAGAACACTCACTGATGTTTGTTGCCGCTCCATCACGAGATCTGAGAACAACTGTCAATGGTAGAGAACAGTTTGAGGTGTTTGTAACCCCTGCTGAAATCAGACGGGGATTTCCGGTCGTTCGCTTGGTAGGAACAAATCTATTATATAGATGTGAACATGAAATACATTAACAGGAGGAAAGAAGAAAGTGGAGAAGAGGAATTGGGAGGAGAGACTGGGGGAGAGAAAGAAGAGAAAGTCAATAATGTCTCTCCAGCCTTACTCTGATACAAATATTATTGATTTAGAACCCAGATATTATTATAATGTGCACAGCTGTGCTTCAACTGTGGCTAGGAATGTGACACTGATGAATCGTGATTTCTTTTTTCTTTCAGTTCTGCGGTGTAGGGTTGATGTACGGATAGAGATTTCCACAAGTGCATTATTGCGACGTGTACCCCCCCCTCCCCCTCCTTTCCTTTTTCCACGGATCATTTCATAGTACTCATTTCTCTATCGCCAGATTAGCTCAGAGCAGCCTATACAACATTAATACATTATGTAGCCTAGGCTACCCCCCCCCCAACCCATCATTAGCACACATTGTGAATATTACTTGTTTCCCCACGTCATCAAAGGAAACTGGGAATGTCTGATCATCTGTCAAGCAAATCAAATTTTGACCTGGATTTCAGCCAATCAAATCGCCGTTTGGCAAGGGTCTGTTGACAACAGACAGACTGGACAACTACCTACCAGAAGGCTAGGAGAACCAATTGTCCAGTACACCGTTGTGTTCCCTCGGTCACATAATCAGCAGTGACCGTCTTTTTCAAAGACACTCTAAAGACTTCTTTTTTTTTTTTTTTCGTCAACGTCTGCTACCAGAACAGGATAAATAACATTTTATTAATCTATCAGCCGCGCTTCACCGACGGATAAGAGGCCCACGACATGTTTGCCTGAGTCTTTCTACCTGACTCTTGGAAGACGTGAGGTTGAAGTAGAGAGCAGGGAAGGAGGGAAACGCAAAGCGTGATTATTAGGGTTGCACGTTTTGATGTACCTTTTTGCGCTGCGCACCAGCCTGTGAAGTAGTTAGGCTAACTGGCACACATCTGTACATGCTCGTTATGACCAAGCTGTGTTCACATAAAATGACCCCTTAGATATGATTACGTCGGCAACGCTGGTTGCACTCATGCTATAAGCAACAAGTATACGTATCTGCAACCTGGTAACCAATAAACCGCTACGGAAAACGGAGAAAAAAAAGTAAGAAAAACATTTTGGCCCCACGATACTGAAAACTGGGTTCTAGTACTTATGCGCTTGTACAGATTTTCACAAAACTTTCACAACAGCCTGCGTCGTGACTGATAAAAGGTTGCCAACACTGACTCATGAACAAAGTTGAAAGACCAAGTCCTGAACCCACGGATTGTATCCCGGGGCAGGCATTTAACAGAATCATGAACAAACAGTACCATTAACTTCGACCAATTGAGTGTCTTTTCAGTGAAAGAGTGACGATGACAGAAAAAAAAAAAAAAGAGCCCCGTGACTGGGTCCGTGATGGTTGATTGGAAGGCATGAGGATCAAGTTCAGGCACTCTCTACCTAACTCAACGCACAGATACGTAAACGCACAACCATACTCTGCCTCTCTGAATCAAGGTTAAATTTATGTCGCCTCTCCTTTATCCCCACCAGTTAACCTCAGAAGAGTCCCTACCCAACCCTTCCTCTCCCGAGGTAAACTGGTAAACTGGGTCAGGCGCGCGTGCATGCTTGCAGCACAGGTATTTCATGGTCTCTGCAGGGAAAAATTCAGGAAATTTTCCACGAATTCTCGGACTTTATCCAAAATTTTAAAACAAAATTGAGCACATTGGTCCATTTAAAAGCCACGACAATCATAGCAGATATGAAAGGCTGGATACATTTTTTAAAAAATGTATACAGAGCTCTGAGACTCGATATACGTATGATATGGACACATGCAACACGTGTATTGTCTGACAATCCCCACTTACAGCACACATAGGCAGGCACACTGAACACAGCTGACTCTGGCACAGTGCTATGCTAGCACCAGTCAATATCACGTGCTGAACACAAGGCACACACGCTCCAACCACACCGACATCACGTTAGATAACGACTTCTCGTAACACCCCCCCCCCCCCCAAAAAAAAACCCGTGAATAAATGTGTCTGCCTGTTTGGTATGT
>JBCAUA010019978.1:0-12753 GCA_038406235.1 Peronia verruculata | reverse complement strand
TATATATGTGTGTGTGTGTGTGTGTGTGTGTGTGTGTGTTTTCAAAGAAGCGAGTAATGCCATATGTCTGCGTCTAATAACCTGTATGTTCTATTTGAATAGGCGTTTTAGTAAAATATGATAGAGAGCTCTATATAATGGACCCGAACACTTCACCGCAGGCTTCAATGAAGAAAATCGGCTCTGGTAAGCCGAGACCAGGCCAGGAATGTACAATCCTATTGACCTCGAGCGGGATCAAGACATTCCACAGACACAAAGACTGAATTGCCCGCATGAGCTAAAATTACGCCAACCATCAAATTTGAAGACAAGGACAATTATCTCCCGTGAGCGCTTAAGGGGGAATTCCTCAAGAAAGAATGTTACAATATGATTAAAATATTTTGGTTTAAAGATCATAACGAGGAAGAATTAATGTGCTTAGATATAGATCAATTATGTTGTGGGATCTCGGAGAAAGTCTGAGTCCGAGAGTACGCTACTTATATATTTATTTACTCATATTTAATCATTTAATTAATTTGTTTATTAATCAAAATTCATTTATTTATTTGAACGGCAAGTCTACGGTTCTCTTGCATCAATCAGAGTCTCAGTGATTCTGAAAAGCGACACATATTACTATGATTCCGATTCTGGAGGTGAAAGCAGATTATTCAAACTTCTTATCTAGAAGGAAGTACTCTGAATGACAAGTAATGATAAAAGACATCCCCGACCATTATCATCTTCATGATTCCGCACAAGAAGCGATCCCTATTCCTTGCCAAAAATGAAAAATGTGGCGCATTATTTCATTTACAGCGAGTCTTCTTATCTGCTCTGTATTTCAGCGGTTATACAAGTAAAGATTATTTTCTTGCAATGGAGGGGCCTTATCAAAAACTTAGGCTCAATTCTCACAGTCACATTCTCTATTCAGTGTAACAACTTTGTTTGTTTGGATGCTTATTTAACTCGTATCAATTATCAACAGAAAGTGTTGGACTACCAATGTTTCCTTAATGACATTAAAATTCAGGTCCAGGGAATGACACTTCTGTGCTTTCAGGTAAAACAATGTGAACAGTATGTTACGACACTATGTAGGACATTCAAAAGCAACGTATTGCGAGTGAGAGAGACCTTGACCATATCGGCCCTTGATACCTCTGGGGTTAATAGTATCACCACTGACCCCCCCCCCCCTGCTTTCCACCCTCCCAGACCACGAAATTGTCACAAAGGTGTGTATGGTGACCAACCGGTCTGTACTTCTTCCCCTTGTCAACTATGATCTTCCACAAACGAAAAACCGCATACATGCATTCCTCTGTCACAGCTTCTTAAGTACCATTTTTCCATCTTCTTCCGCTGAGCCCCCCCCCCCTCCCGCCGTGCCCTACGGCTTCTATCCCCTCTCTTCCTGGCAGCTTTCCAAAGCCATCTTGATAAGGATCAACAACACAGCACAACCAGAGCTTGACAAGCAGCGGGAGGACAAAAGGGAGAGAGAATGAGAGAGAGAGAAGAATAAGAAAGAGAAAATTATGCTAGCTGATAGATTCCACGTCCTCTGGACCCTCTGTCAGGTCAAGGTAAGTCTTGAGTAGCGATGGATCGGCGAATTATTGCCTCAGGAGTGAAGTATAATCAGAAAATGACGACAACGATGCAACACAAGACGAATCAAGCAAAACAAAGCAAAAAGAAACATGAAACTGGTTGGGTAATTTTGACTAATGCCTCCATCACGCAATCAAGAGGGCGCTACCTGGACCATCACGGGAAGATGAGTAATTTTATTTGCAGTGAGAGCAGCGACAAAACAACGTTAACAATGCAAAACAAACGTTTCCAAGAATAGGAGCAAACCTGTTTACAAAACCATACAAGTTAAACGTTTCAAGACAATGTGCTCGTACTTCGTAAACGACTAAAGTCGCTTCACCCAAGCTGCTCGATGCATTCAAACACATCTTTCCAGCATAGCTCTTGGTGGGCTGACTCTTCAGCACCGAACCTCACCTGAGCTTCACAACCTATTCAGAACAGTGGTTCCCAACGACTCTGCACTCGCGATCCTTAACCAAAAGAATTGGAACTCATGCGATCCCCTACTAGATCAGTCTATCAGCCGCTTGTTCTACATTTTATTTTCTGTGTGATGGAAGGGAAAGAAACAGCTAAAAACAAAACAAACAAAAAATTCACGAATCTTCTAGTTATTTGTCACCAAAATATTTTTCTTTTAATATTTAAAAGCATGAAAAATGTAATCGATGACATAAAGATTACCCCTAGCTACCACTAGCAAGACTGCGCAACCCACCGGCTGGAATCACCGTATTAGCTCTAGATGGTATTATATTGTGATCATCAACCACTTCACTGAGTTTCATAAAATTCAAGTATGAAGATAGGACAGCAAATTTCCTTGGTCTTCTCCGTAAGTACCCTTTCCCCCTTTCTCACCCTACTGTGTAGCTCGCCCTTCCCCCCCCCCCCCCCAAAAAAAATAAACGCGTTCATTCCATTCGACTTCAACTAGGCCTAGCATTCAGTGAAAATTAATAAGAGACCACTTGCACTGTTGACAGGTATGCAAAAATGCATACAATGAACATCAATCCGATATGCCCGTTCGTGAGGTTGTATTGTATGGGATACTGAACTTATTTTCAATTCAAGAGTCCATCAGAATATTGTTATTTGGCGTGCGAACATACTGACAATTGCAAGCACGTGGTTTCACTAGTGATATTCATTGGTCGAACATAATCCCTGCGAATGTCCTTAATTAATAATTAAGTCGTACCATCCCGGTAACCACGGTGTCTGTTTACAGAGAGAACAGCTGTCATCTCTGCCGTGTATAGAATGACGTATTCAGCATTGTCCTGGCACAGCTATAAATATCAGCGATCTCTGATGAAACAAAGCCACTACCCAATCAATTTCTAAAGCTTTCCACGAATGTTTTTGATATACAATTTAAAAAACAGTGTGCTTGGAATTAAAATTAACCTCATTTACAGAATTCTCAATTCTGTGCTTTTGTTTCCAACTCTGCCTCACCAAAGCAGTAAAAAGAGAGAGAGGGGGGAAAAAAGAGTAAAAACCGGGGGTAAAAAAGCGGTTTGTCTAATTCTGCCTGAGCATATTGCTGTGAAGGAAAGGGGAAAAAGCAATGGAGATTCCGGTATGTCCCGAATGAAACTTGAGCAAAGAAGTCCTGGGACAATATATTCTCTTGTATGTTGACTCACTGCTGTTGGTCGAGTATTTTCACAGTTCAAACTTTGGGATCCGAAAACGTGAGTTCCCAAAGTAAACTAGTAATTACTGATAGTTCCAAAATATACAGTAGATGAAAAGATGAGAGGCTGCATTTCAAGCGGATAGACTCGCTGACAGAGATGGTCTTGTAAAGTGAAGGACGAAGGATTTGGAAGGATTCTGGTTTTGTTTGCTGGCAGCTCGGCCTCTCCCGTCCTTGGTCTGGAGTCCAACCTCGGCCAAGGGCCATCAAGTCAACACACAGGCGTGTGGATGTGAAAGCAAAGCAAGTATGCTCGGGCCTCACTGCTTAAATGACTACAAATAACGTCCACGGGCAGCCCGACCCATCGGAATAGAAAAGGAACATTTTCCTTCAGTGTTCCTTAACTCTTTTGAGTATCAACTTGTGTGCTTTGCTGGGCATTTTGGCGTGATTTTGCAAGCGTGATTTTAATTTAAACGCACACTTTCAACATGCTTTCTGAGAATCTGCAACATCGGTCAGTTATACAGAACCGTCACAAAGTGGTACCAGTGAGAACATGGAGGAGTATTCAATTCAACGTTCCTTCACTGTGATATTGGGTTATGTTGTTTGACATTTCAGGGTGATTTTGCACTTGCATTTCAAGCGGCAAATTTAAAGACGCTATTATAGAGATCTCTTCAAAACAGAAACGTAAATGGGGGTCATGGACAGAAGTCGGACAGAGACAAGAGGAACAAGCCCGAAAAAAAAATGTCTCTTTGCTCTATAGTGCCCGTCACTTTGAATGATATACAGGACAAAATATTGGGAGGGTTTTCAGGATAAAATTTACATGTCAATATAATCCTTAGAGAGATCTCAAGTTCAAAGCTCAATCTGAGTACAGAAAATTCTGGTGAATGCATCAAACAGTGATGCCAAATAGACGTTGCATGGTTAAGTATGTGACAGCGATCGCAAAAGAGACGGGATGGACAGGTATGGGAGGGCAGATCCAGGTTTGGAGTGAATGAAGACATTATGCTGGATGGGCAACAATTGTAGTCAGAGAAAGTCGCACGGCCAGTTGTGTCATTCGGAATAAATCTAGATGGAACGAAGACAATTCGGCATAGACGTGTGTATAAGTATGGCATCTGTCATATCAGCGAGGGTTGAATAAATTAAATGTCTATGGCATGGATTTGCTCTGATGAAGAAGTGACCTCAGTGGTTGAGCATGAGATGAAGCCTATGGGGACGGAACAGAAGGACGGAAGAAAAGCTGCTTTGGATATAACCTCTCATCGAGCATTTACAATTGTTATCTACATGGCTATTGTTTAATGTATATTTCAGTTTATATTGTACTACCTGAATGTCAAATAAAATCACCTCTCATTGGCCACACCACACCCAAACCACAAATAGATTAGACAAGATAAGTAAAACTCTATTAGCTCTCAAAGAAAGTTTCTTTGACGACTGACAAGATGCAGTAAGTAAATGTCTAATTGTGGGGGGAAAAGTGTGAGGAAATACATGTAATTATAGTTACGACAAGAAAACAAGGTGAAGAAGAACTTCCCTATTTCTTAGCAGAAAAGTCTAGATATAAATAATATCACCACTGTTTGGATGTCTGGTTGGGATGAAGAAGGACAGGAATAGGCCTAGTTTGTTTCTCTACTTTTTACCAAAGGTAAATAGACTGAGTAAATAACATCAAAATTATTTCAATTTCTCATCGTGAGCTTAGTTCTTTGTTGCCCTTTATCCATTTTTCACATTTTGAGAAACTTGATCACTTGTGTTTAGCAACTGTTTTTATACATAGGAGATAGGACAAAATGATTTTTAAAATATACCTGTTTGGACAAGTAATCAGTGAAATGACTACAGTATATGGTCGATTTACTATCCCCTTTTCACATGACATATATATCTCCAAGTCGCCCAAAATGGAGAAAGGACAACAAAGAACTGAGCTCTCGTCTTGGCCAACATCCAGCCCGTTGAACTCTTATTTCTCGCCCCCCCCCCAACCCCATCCTCTTCTCTCCCTCACACACACTAACTAACACGTAGGTACGCTCTCTCTCTCTCTCTCTCTCTCTCTCTCTCTCTCTCTCCCTCTCTCTCTCTCTTCAAGTCTTTCCTCATCTTTCTTCGCGCCGCCAGTGACGATAATACTAATACTTCCTTCTCCACCACCTCAAAGTTGACAAGACAAGAGTACAACAAACGGTTGGGACAAGGAAAGAAACCAGAGTGGCTCAGGTGAATGGGGAGGGGGGGGGGGGAAGAGCGAAATATGAATGTTTGGAAGGAGAGGGGGGGGGGAGATTGAGAGAAGAGAAGAGGACACGTCTTGACGGCCCAAATAGCTGAGATTCCAAGACCCCCCTTGTCCGTCCTAGTGTGACAGTGACAGCAATGATGTTTCTCTTGTGCAACGCCCTTTGGCTGACTGGATCAATACACGCAGTCAATCGGATCGGTGGATGTGGATAGGACTACTGATGCCACGGCGACTCCAGCAGAAGAGTAACTAACAGTGACAGATTCTAAAACCTGTGCCATACAAAATGAACATGCTAAGAGCATAATAAAGTACAAGTATAATGATCATGCAAGCATCAGAATAAATAAATGTGGTTCAAATTTGCACCCTCAAAAGAAAGAAAGAAAAAAGTGACGATGACAACCACATAAAAGATGAATTCTTCAGTGAAAAGAAGGTGTGTTTTACTGTATAGTCTTACAATCCAAGAGAGATTACCTCGCCTTTGAATGGGTGCTCAGTTTGATCAGAACTAAATGTGAAAAGAAGTTTTGAAGTTTTAAAAATGTTCAACATGTGCCCATAAAGTAAATTGTTGTTTCTCAATAACTGAGCGCTTTCGATATATCTCATATCATTTGGCAATTGTACTTTCTGGACTACTCCATCAAATCATTTGAAATCTGATCCCATTGTGAAAAACTTATTCAGTATTACTCAGGGACTGAGCCCTTATCGGTTGGGAAGTAGGCATATAGACAAATGTATCTTGTTATCATTCAAAATACCATTGTAACACTACTCAATACTTATCATAGACCTTTCGATCTTCTTCGTATCAATTAGCAACTGAACGTATCTTCACGCTCGTGAGATAATTGCCATAAGTAATTTTTGCCTATTTTGAAACAAAAAATTCATTTCAGAATTTGATACACATGTTTCACGTCAAACGTTGCAAGTTTTTTTTTTTTTTAAATTGAAATTCAACTTTGGAAACAGTACTATAAGCGCTATGCAGTAAAGACGCAAAGTATTCAGCTACATCCTGAACTCAATCTGGCCCAAAAATGACTTAGGCAATTATCGTATGAGTGTTCTGATACAGACAAATAAATCAGACCATTTAAAACGCCATTGTAACAAGCTCTACTTAACAACTGCAGTTGAATTCCCACGGTCAGAAGTGACGTCGCTATCAGCTGAACATATCTTTGATATCAGTGCAGATTCAATAACCCCAGTGCAACTGCTATCGGTAACCACCATGTCTTCAACTCCCCTCTCCTCCTCCTTTTTATCTTCTTTCAGATTTGACGAAAGGGGCAAAGATACTATTGACCCAAATAACGGCTATTGACTGCAATCTTCCAGTGGGTCCTTGTACTTCTTCACTGATAACATAGTTAATCGAATCAATTATGCTGGCAATAATGACCCTGCATGCAAACGTTTACATGAAAAAAGCAGAATAGTTAAGTACGTTTACTAAGGAGTGAAAGGAAGAAATGGTACTTCTCTGGTTCAGTCAAACATTTTTAATTTGGGAAATCGGCGTAGGGAAACTTTCGTCGCTGAAACTTACGTATTTATAACTAATATGTAAAATAAAGAATTATACTTTATGAATTATATACTTTCTTCATACCATACGTTTTCCAAAGATCAATATGATTATGATGATTATTATTATTACTTTTAGCAAAATCGCATTTCTGTTGCATTCCAACATAAACGCTAAACGAACACAGAGAGAGAGAGAGAGAGAGAGGGTGGGAGGGAGGGGGGGGGGGAACTGATATAGAACAAAGCTGCTTAGTCTGACGAGACCCACCTCAAGCACTTTGCTTTTCTCATTCCTGGTTAACCCAGAAAGCTGCTATGGCTTTCAAAACCAATGATATGGTAACATTACTTAAAATCAATGTTGTTTTCTTGCAACCTGCAATAAAAATCAGTGTCTGAGACTGCATACTGTTCAGTTACAAATGGTCTCCAAACATAATCCTCGCGTAATTCCCTAATGTTTTCCTTATCTATTAGTGTTTTAAGGCCTATCTTTATAAGTGTCATCATTATGTGTGACACTTGGCTGCAGAAGATATACCATCCTTGTTATTGTATTACTTGTTGACATGTAAATAAATATTTCTGAGCAAAGTCGCCCCATGCCTAGCCCTTTCCCACTCCCCAATCTTCGGGGAATAATAAAAAAAAAAGGCTGAGCCCGTGTATTGTTCATGCACTTCATTACTAAACATTTTTTTTTTTTTTTACTGAATTCAGGAGTTGTTACTTCGTTCAGCCACGCTGGGTACGTGCAAACCGCAGCCAGATTTGATAAAAAGCCAAAAAAAAATATCAGCAGATAATGCTATCAACGAGAGAACGCCCCCAGCCAAATCTTCCCGTATCTATCTCTCCACTGGCTTTTTTGAGATTGCTATGACAGGAGGAATTCTGTTAACAAAAAAAACTGTACCGGCTTCCAACAGTGCCTTTGGCTAGAAGAGCTAGTGCCAAGAGGACTATTATAAGACGAAGACAAGATAAGGAAGAGTAAGGGGTTCCGTGAAAAATCTCCCTCATGGCAATGTCCAATACAAGGGAAGAAAGAAGGAATGAATGAAAGAAAGAAAGGAAAAATAAAACAGAAAGAAATGCGAAAGGAAACAAAAAAGAGAGAAATAACGAAGGAACAAAAAAAAAGAGAGAGAAAACAAAGAAGAGTTCGAGAAAACGAAAAAAGAAAGAAAGGAATAAAGAAGAATGAAAGAAAGAAAAGAGAACGATGGGAGAAGAGAAGAAAAGAAAGAAAGAAAAGAAAGAAAGCAAGAAAGCAAGAAAGAAAGAAAGAAAGAAAGAAAGAAAGAAAGAAAGAAAGAAAGAAAGATGGCAATCTATTAAGTAGATTGCTGTCCAGCTCCACGGTTATACGTCAATGCTCTGTTACTAGTGTACATGTTTCAAGATTAGGCAAGCAGAGACTTGAGGCTGAGAAATTAATCCTTCCTCTATAAGAAAAAAAAAAAAATCACACAGTCCCCTGGTCCCATCCATCACCTTGATGGGTTGCTGACCCTATCCTCTGCCTGTATTATATCCCTTCCTATGTTCCTGTTCCCAAACTATGCCGAGGATTTATGTCATGACAAATTACTGACATGATGAGACGTGGACATTTCTATCATGTAACATCTGGTGAAAATACTGAATTTTCACTTCCGACACATCCGGGAATCTTAAGTTACCTCTAAGCCCAGACACGTCAGTGATGGTCCGTCTGGTCAAAGATTCAGCTCACCATTATTGGTATGAGATTCATTTCCAAACAGCCCTCAATGTATTACAGACAACATGTCAATCATATTTCATAAATCCAGCATACAGAGTGTTGCACCTTTATACATTCTTTTGAGAATAAATAGCGGTATCAATAATGTGAACAAAATTGTTAGCGAAAATAATGAAAAACATGGATGCTCCCTACCAGGAGGCTGGTATATCAGACCTAAGCTTAACATAACTTTATAATTAACTGAAATATTCTGAAAGAACTGGACGTCTGTTGTATGCAAGAACTAATCGTAAGCAATACAGAAATTCAGTCCTGTCATCAGCGGTTCATTTGCCAAACGGGGGCAATGATCTTCCTTGAATCTGACTTACTTTCTTGCTTTTCATAATATTTTTGCCCGCGTGCAAGTGCGAGTATAATTATTTTACATCATATAATGTATATATTGTGTCTCATCAAATATGGATGGAATTTCCTTCTGAGAACAAATCAAGTTTATCTTATCTTTTCCTATCTTATATGGCACTCTTTCTGACACAGCACAAACTGTCATTTATTGGACAGGAATATCAATGTCATCAAAGAAATCCTACCATCCCAGTCGTTTCTGTTGATATTTTTAGGGCTAACTTGATCCAAGTATGTCTCTTAAGAGTAAAAAAATCTGACAAATTATTCCAGCTTAAGGGCATGAAAGCACTAGATATTTCTCACGTCCATAGTACTTTCCATTGTATAGGCACTAAATTTTGACACTATCTTTCCTCTGGGGCGGATCTAGGGTCGATTTCTATTAATAGGCAGTCAATTGGCTCTTGTGCTACCAACAAGGGCGTATATTAATGTGAACAGTAAGGTTCACAACAATAAATGACAACGGGCGTTCTAGTCAAAGTGCATGGTACTGTCCTGGATATGAATGGATCATTCATCTGACTGCTGGATCCATCATCGATTACTATTACTATCCATTAATCTTCTTTCTGTTGGCCATTGGCAACTCCAACTTTCAGTATACTTTTTAGCCACTTCGCCAACAGGACGTTTGGACGAGTTACCATTAATCGCACTTCCAAAACAAATTACCGATTGCCTTTGATGATAACTTCAAACGGAAGACCGTCGTTTTGGGTGTGTTATTGCACTCAACCGCCATCTATTTCTTAACTGTCGTCCTGCATGACAAACGAGAATGTATCAATATGCGTCCAGAAATCTTATCTCATCAATAACCGAGCATAGGGTTTTCTCAGATTATGATTCTGACGACATAGTACCATTTGCATTTCCACACTTCTCAAGAAAGTACATGTGCAGACCATTGCCAACTCCGGCTCTTCACATGGCTACTGCCAGACTTTCTGCAGGTGCTCACTAACAATGGAAGAGCTTATTCAGACAAGTATTTGCCTTCGTCCATGGTGCACAACTGGTTGGTAGCTCTGAAAGCCTTAGGTACAGCCTGCCCTGTCCCTAGGCTACCGTTAGAGTATTCAGCAGAAGGTGAACTAATTAACCCGACAAGAAGAATCATTCCGGTCATGAAACACGAATGGCTTCATCGAGCCGCCCCCAGGTTGTGTCAAAGAGCTTCTGTGTCATGACCATCTGCCAGCTTTCAGTCACCCTGACATGCCATTCGCAGTGTAATTAAGCACGCCTGGTACAACAACCATAAAGAGCCTAGCAACTTAAGCCTACTCTCACGTGACTGGAAAGAGACTTACCTACCTCTAGCAAACTATGTGTGAGTTCAAATCAATTATTCTTAATTCTAAAAGCGTCAATCTAAAATGCTGAAGTGTGTGTGTGTGGGGGGGGGGGGGAGGGGGTTCCATAAAGATATCATTACAATCGTGATTGGGAATAAATTGTGCTACAAGGTAAAATAACAAAGAGACAAAGAGAGAAGAGCAACAAATGTCCAGTTGGCATTTTCACTGTTTCGACCCATGGATTTAGTCCTGAGTGTTAACTATCCAACCTAGAAGAGATTAAAAAGCAATGATATGAATCAAAAAAGATTAACAAAAAGTGGATCTTTAAAAACAAAAGTTAAGTTTTCTTCATCCTTGTTTTCCAAACTAAGTAACACGTTACTACATAATGTCTGCATGCAGTACCTCAAGGCACCTACCTTGAAATAGGAGAAGCGAAAAAAATCATTAGGGATCGAAGAAAGTGTGAGAAAAGCGAGGGGGGGGGGGCGCTTGATTCGACATGAGTGAAAATGGGTGATCAATAACTAATGCTACTGCACTCGATTCTACGGTGCTAGACTCAAGATAGCAGTGATCCAGTTGATGTGCCGCTAAATCCCAACAAAAACGAACAGTGCGTGCTGTTTGGAAAGTACTTCCAGTGCCACGTATGGTGATGATGTCTGAGTGGATCGGCTCATTGACACTTCTCCAGGCCTAATCATCGTTCTTCTCACTAACCACGCTCAGGAACCACGCAGGGATGCACAGCCCGAGATGGCATTTTAGTTAAACAGGGAGAACATGTCCCTCTTCACGAAGCGTTACGATTGCCACAAGCAAATGTCTGCTATGCCAAACATGCACAGGACATGACTCAAGAACTGACATCAAAAATATGAATCTAACAACGCCAATATTACTTTTTCAAATTGGTACCTCTGGCGATTTTTGTGTGACCTTCTTTCCTTTCAACTAAGAATCAGGCTATCGTTGGGTCGTTCACAAACTGTAGATTTAAAAGCATGTTTCTTTCTCTTAGTCTTAAGTATCCTTCGGCTACTGCACATTACACGGATCAGTATCGTTTCGCTCTATTTCGTGTTCCAGTCTTCTGTGGATGGTTATCTCGAGGA
The DNA here is from genome assembly GCA_038406235.1 of Peronia verruculata. Taxonomy (NCBI): domain Eukaryota; kingdom Metazoa; phylum Mollusca; class Gastropoda; order Systellommatophora; family Onchidiidae; genus Peronia; species Peronia verruculata. The sequence goes on along the minus strand of JBCAUA010019978.1, from coordinate 1,103 downwards.
TCAGTATTGTAAATAAAAAGATGACTATTTGTGTAATTATAAAAGTCCACTTTGTTCAAAGCCAGACAGAGAGAGAGAAAAGCAAGCTCTGAAACTGAATATTCTTCTCTATAAAAGCAGAAGAAAATGAGATAATATGATAATTAAAATCTGCAATTAAAAATATGGTTGTCATTCAGTTTGAGGAGCGAGGAGGGGGGGGGGGAAGAGAAATTGTGGTTGTATTACAAAGACAGTAAGAAATCGTCAAAGAACTCCAGTCACAATTAATCTGTACAGTCTGTCATCAATTGACATCATACTAATAGGAGGAGAAACAGGCAAGGTCAGGACTGAATGGTGAATCGTCCTAGACAAAACAAGACTCATGTGATAATTACAACGTCAGATAATTCCGCATGCACGGCGTTCTCATTCGAAGGGAAGAAAAGAAGAAAGGGAATGCCATCGGTATTTTAGTTACGTACTTTCCGGGTCGATTTTGTCATCCTCAGCACGAGAGTTATTCTATACACAGAGATGTGTGCCCGCCCGTAATCAAATTGACATGAACTATCGCTGGTGGCACAACTTTCACGTTGGTAAGGCCAGTTATAACCCCTAAGGGACAGAATGCGGAGGGGTCACACCAAGTGATCCATTTGCCAATGCTGATGGGGGCAAGCACAGATCATTTGCCATCTCGTCCCACCCAGGCGATGCTATCTACACCTGTTTGACAAACCCGCCCAGCCTGACCTCGCCATCCACGAGTGTGATTACCTTGATCTTCAGACCTCCGGGTCTCTCAGCCCACGCGATTATGTTCAAAGCAAGGTGTGATAGTGACGAGGGTAAAACCAAAGGAAAAACAAAGGCAGAGGGATGGGCAGATGACAGAGCACGGACAGACAGAAGGCTCAGTTGACTAACGTATAAACGTAGGCTAAGACGTCAGATAGGAGGTCTCAGGACTGGAAGGCAGAGAAAATCCGATATACTCAATACTGACGGTGGGAAAGAAGGCAATGGGAAGGAAAGGACAGACAGAACAGATAGATAGATAGATAGATAGATAGATAGATAGATAGATAGATAGATAGATAGATAGATAGATAGATAGA
>JBCAUA010019967.1:0-12753 GCA_038406235.1 Peronia verruculata | reverse complement strand
CAAGGCCAAGCTCAAAGCAACACACATGCATACTGGAACGTACTCGGTCTCTCCTGACCTCGCGCTACAAACAGCCATAATTATGAATATGCATACTAGAACATTCGTGATTGTACTATAGACGGCTATATGATAATACACACGACTTCTCGCGTGTGTACTACACACATGATTCGTTACACATACTAATTGACAATTCAGATCAAGCAGCCTCAACAATTGAATTATTATTCAATTATTACGGTAGTTTTAAAATAACGTCAAAGACTATAAGCTTTTTTCTGGTTTATGTACATAGAAACACAGATCCACAGGCAACAATGTTGTGTACCAAATTTCAGGTGGATCCGTTCAGCAGTTTTCGAGTCTATAAGCCCAGTGTGGGTTTTCTTGCAATTTTATAATATAGGTGTGCATTGACAGATGTGTATTTTTCTCTATTTTCCACCAAATATTCACTGTTCCTTCTAAAAGATGAATGAAATTCAAGTAAAGGAATTCATATTATTAAACCATATGCTGTGGAGAATATATAAAGTCAATTGGTTAAAAAAATAAGAGTGTCAGGGAAAAAAGTGAAGGAAACCTACATACTGAAAAAATCGCAATTGAATTTTAATAGTCTTTCTATGTGGTCTCTGAGTGCCATGATGGGACTGTTTCAGGAGCAGACATTACTGATCCCAGCCATTAGTTTTGTGGTATCAGAAGAGATCAAAGTGTCTGAAAATAGCAAAACCCTACTCCCATCCTTTAAAGCAGAACAAGATTGTGTGTAATGAAATGTATTCATTGGCTTTGTTATATACTTTTCCAAATCATCAAATAAATTATCATATATTATTATTAATTTAGAGCATTGAATATCTCAGGGCAGAAGCTGCAGCTAATCTGGGATACAGCAGTTGTTTATTTATTTTTCCAATTTTATTATTCCAGCGCTGAGAAACATGCGAGTTGACAGCTCTGGTAAAGTGAGCAGTTCTGGAGGTTCAGAGTCTGGTTCAAGATCCTCACATGGTGGTCTCAGTCGGCGGCTTTCATCCACCCTCTCACGAGGTCGTTTAATGGTGGATAGAGCTAGGAGTGCGAGTCTTCTGGTGGCAGAGGATGAAAGTGAAAGCATGCAATCCAAACCTGAAAGTCCAGAGAGGAGAAGAAGCAGCTCTATAGGATTTATTGAATTAGGTTTCTCACTGATTTGTTTGTTTGTTTTTTTAAGTTAAATGTTCTAAAAAATTGGATAATATCCATCTTAAATAATAAGATACATAGACATGTTGTCCACATAATTTCTGTTAATATCAGGAAAGGTCTTGAAGAGATACTTACAAACAATATGGACTAAGTGGGACAGTCATAGAAAGTTATATGAGGAGCATTTATGTAAAGATATATTTACTCCCATTTGCATATAGACATAAATTTCAAATAACATCAGAATAAGGCAGGAGGCTCAAGAAACATGGCATGAACTTGATAAGAACATCACTGGTGACAGAAATGATGTTCTGTTACACTCATGATTAGCAACAAACAACTACTTTATTTTGGAACATTTTAGTTGGTTAACAAGTGAGTACATAGGGTTTCTCCAAATTTTGGCAGGCTTTGATATACAGTATAGGACATCCTTGTACCCATGGTTTCCTTTAACACTAATTACTTCCTAGTCACGGATAACCTTCATGGTAAATACTAACTAGATTTGTAGACTTGTTACCATTATAATTTCTGTTGAAATGAGTGGAAGTATATATGCAAATACAACCAACATGGATTGCGTCAGACAACAATAAAAAATTATATTAGGTATAATATTAAGTTATCCTGTTCACTAAGTATTTTTCAGCAGTCCTGAGATCATTTAATAAAATCTTTGTTTCAGACTGATCAACTGTGTATTATATTGAGTATGTTTTTTTTTTTCCCTCCTCTTATGCAGATTTGAAGACAGAGGATGATCTGGAGCTTTACCTTCAGAAGCAATATGATCAGGTGTTGAGTGCAGGCATTGCCATGGGAACAACCATCCAAACAATGGTTACTGTTACATCACAGTTCATGTCTAACACGCAATTCAGCAACCCACAGAAATCAGCTGTCAGTTTCATTCAGAAGCACTTGATTGTAACCTCTGCCAAGTTAAGGGATAAATATATGACTAGCCAGAGTACTGAAGAAGGCAAGCGAAACAAAATTGCAGAGTAAGTAGCCAACTATTAAATATTTGGGTTTTTCAAAGCATATGCAGAACATCTCCTCTGACCAGAAAGTGAAATGTAGATGATCTTTAGTTAGTGCACTTCTAATCTATAATTAGGGCAGTTCGTTTCAAATGTATGTAAAATGTGATTCATTTCTGTCAATCAAAGATTGGAAGGGGATTGAGAATAGAGTGGGGGAGGGGAGTGTTACCTATGTTGGCCAGTGTGACAATATCAATTTCTGTTGCGCTTTTTCTTTTTTTAATTCTTAGAATAGTCTTTTCTGTATTCCTAAAATGTTTCTGTGACTAATAAATTAGTTGTTACAGACATCTTTGTAGGTGTGAGGTAATCAAATTTGAGGAAAATCCTTTATCAGATTGAAGAGAAAGATGCTATCGCTAAATCTTTTATTTCGTCCCTATTGATGACATCAGCTGGTGAATTCAACATGTGGGTCCTGTGAGGATTTCTGTTGAAAAAAAGTCATTGGAATTTAGTATGAGAATTTACTCATTCAGATTCAATGATGGGAATGAAAGGAAATGTCTCTACAAAGTATATTTGTTTTCAAACAGCAAATAAAGGTACTGATGCCACATCTGAGGCTCAAGTACAGGCCCTCCAGTTTTCATTAGAGGGGAATTGGTTTTCCATTGCAAAGCCCATGGTATTTTAATGTCCTCCCTGCAAAACTGTAGCATTTTGTCCACAGAAGTTTTTTTTCAGTATTTTTTTTTATTCATAAAATTTCGTTCTATGGGTTTTTTCTCACAGTTTTGTTTTCTTGCCTTATTTTTTGATCTCTCCCTAACTGTACCAACATATTTTCATCATATTTGGCTCAAATACTTTCTTGACATAGTAAAGAAAATGACACACCTTTTTATTGTTTCTTTTACTTTTTGAAAAAACACTTTTAATGAATAAAAATATAATTTATTTTTTTTTTACAATCAGAAATTCATTAATAAGAAATAAAGTGGAAAACACTCAGAGCTCTTTTCAGGACCAATTTTGACAAATTTTCAAACCCAAAGAAAACAGCTGAATTTGGTATCAAATTTTAGCGAAAGGTTTGTAGTTTCAAAATAGATAGGTTTTGAAGGCAGCCGATGCCTCGTGGAAGAATCACATCATAAATTGAGGTAACCACTTAAATTGTTGAAATAAAAGCGAAATCATTATTGCTTAATTTTCATGAAAGGAGAGCAGAATATTCCGGTAAGAAAACTCTAGAATGCTGAAAATACTTTGCCATGCATAATAAAGTACAGAAGAACTGGAAAAAAAAAAAAAATAATAATGCCGAAATAGAAGAAGGGGAGACAATGTTTTGGAAAACATTACATCAGAGGATAAGTTTAATCATAAAACTTTCTTAACCACAACACTTAGAAAAACAATAAAATATTAAAGAAAATATCTTAATTAAAGCAAAGTCTGAAGATTTCAGAAGTTTGGTACTGGTCCAGATTAACGGTTTTACATTCTTCACATGTTACTTTATGTTGTTTTATGTATTATATTTGAATGTATACAACCTCATTATCTACATATTTCATTTAAATTGAACTAAGCTGACTTTCTGGTCTAAAAATTAAAAAACCCGAAGAGAGATTGCAATTTAAAAAAGAAAATTAATTCGTACCAAAATTTGAAAAGCTGTTTTTTAATTAAATGTTTTTGACTATAGAGGTTTTTTTTTTTTTTCTAAGGCCCCTATCTTTTGGTCTTCTGGTTGTCTCTAATGCACCTCTTTTTCTCATCTCTTCTTTATGTTCTTGACCAATCTATTTTTCATCTTTTTTCTGTAGTAGAAAGTCTGCTACTGGTTGTTTTTCCTGATCTGTTACTTTATTTAAAAAGAATAAAACAATAAGAATAAAGAAAATGCATGGATCGAGGCTAAATGAATGCTCGGTGGTAGAACTGTAGTATCTATCCATGATTCCCGTATAATAAAACAGCCCTTGCAGCATTATTCATTTCAGTGTGACTCTTTGGTGGAAAAAATGTAAAGTTCCTCTCTAAACCACCCTTTGATAAGTAAACAGATTCAAATTATAACCCTAAAACATGGTCAAGGAGTCAGATACGATTCTCGCCATCATCATCAAATTTTAAGATGGCGGCTGGTCATGAGGCGAGTGAGAAACTCACGGCACATGGCACTAAAACGCCTTTAATCAACCTTCTAATGGTCAATTCGCTGAAGTAAATAAGGCTTTTCATTCCACATTCACTGTATTCATAAAATTTATGAGGGATTTTAATTCAGCTTCGCCAGTATGCCTTTGAAAGTAAAATTAAGCATCTAGATCTATATCGCAGTTGCTACAGCAAAATCTTGATGGGCAGGTGACATCATGTAAATCAACAGCGCTTACTCACCCTAAACGATGAAATAATCCGAAATTGACATAGATATGGTAACAACTCACCACTAAATGTAATTTTTTGCCTGTTTCATTCAGTTCTATGCCACATTCTAGTGATGAATGAATGAAATCAAATTGTTGCGATGGTCAAATCCGGCAGACATCGGCACCGGATGTGAAGTCTTAATATACCAGAAAGAGGCGCCTGCCATCGCCGGTTGCCCAACATCAGCATAGAATAAAAATAACTAATTCTCTCAACAATCTGTTCAGCTAAAACTAAGCCATTTTTTTCCCAAAGTGGTTTTTCGTATTTTTTAACATTGCCTTTCATAGACTCATCAATTGAATCCCTCGAATTAGGTCTTTTAGATATGAATCTAGCCCCCCACTTCATAGCTGTCTGAAAAAGGAAATGTGCGATTTCGGGATTCCTGTAGTTGAGATGTTTTGAAGGCAAAATAAACACACTAAAACATGTTTTTGTACAGCAATACTGGTTTGGAGCTAGAAGAAAATCAGAAAAAGTGAACAGCGACCAAATATAAGGACAAATTACTCATAAATTATTTCAAGCACATTGCTATTACAGGAAATGCATTTTTCTCCTCTTGAGTGTTTTCTTCCTTACAAGTTATCACAGTTTGGCTCAGAATCACATTGATGTCTGCATCCCTGACAGCTGCAGTGAAGAGTGCTCGGCCTACAGCCCATGTATTCTCACTAGCAGCATTGTAGTTCTCAGCAGTGAGGAGTGGAGTGTGGATATGTCTGACAATCTTGACCTCCAGGCATACAACAGCAGTCTTTAGTTAAACGGCATTGTCAGCTTGGAACTGTAAGTTGGGAGGAGAATAAAACAATATTGGTTGACAAAAGTTTTCAAGAAAAATCATAAATTCAGTTTTTCATTCACGTCTATTACATTTAATTAATGCAAAGAATAAAAATGTAAATTTGCTCATAAATGAACATTTTTTCACAATAATCTAAACTTTACAAGACCTCCAAGCAAAAATAAAAAGCTTAGTGCATATTTGATAGAGCCATGAGAGGGCACTTACAACAAATCTGTCAGGTTCTCTGATGGTGATGAGAGGTTGGGCCAGATATACTATGCCAGTGGTGAGACTGATGACGAAATAATTGAAACGGTTGGGTAGGGACAGTCCACTGCTGGGTGTGCCAAGTGCAATGTTGGAACAGTCCTCTGGTGGGTGTGTCAAAGGAAATGTTGGGACAGACCACTGGTGGGTGTGTCAAATGCACTGTTGGGACAGTTCAGTGGTGGGTGTGTCAAAGATAATGTTGATGATGGAGAAAACCAAGGTCCCACTTGGCCTGTGTGAAAAAAAACTATGAAAGCAATATGAAAGTACAGAGACAAAAAGAGAGGCCCTTTAATACTGTGCAGCTGTGCATCACAAATGACTGTGTGCCTGAACTTTTATATTGTTGTTGCATAACTCCAGAGAACAAAATTTTAATTTCCACTCTCAAACAAAGTTCATCTTTTCTATCATATCTTGTATACTGGAATTAGTTGATCATCAAATATGTGCAAAAACTTACATTGATTGGGTCAGCCTCTGTGGCTTCTATTGAGGGCACCAGACTTCACACAGACAAGTTAGATGGTGGCATTACAGTTTGTCTGGGCAAAGACTGGTGCTGAGGGGTTGTTGGACACACTGATGATGACCAAGGACAAGAGCTGTTCTAGGGCAGGTTGACTGGCTGGGAACTTCCACAACTTGGACTGTCATCCTATACAGAAAGAGAGCAGGTGTTACTTCAAGCATTCTGAGATGGGATGCAGCTAGGGAGGCACAATTCAAAGATGATATACAAAACCTTTGTGAGATGAAAACTGAAGGGACATTTTAACATAGCAAGATACTGTGTTGCAAAATCAAACTTGGGGAAATTGCTAAGGCAAAGAGTGAAGGAACAGATAGACAGCTTAATACGTGCAGAATATGTTGTTAAATCAAGTGTTGGGATATTGTTTTCCCAATGAGTTACTCCACATTATGCCAGGAAATCTAATGTGGAGATGATATTTTCTTGTTCAAGTAATTCTAGAATACAATGGACCTAGCACACACAGCTAAAGGATTCACATATAACAATAGATGCTGGAAGAACTGGATCACATGGCCGAAAGTCATGGCCTCCACACATACCCGAGACAAACCAAAGTTTTTTAAATAAACTAAAAATCCAGTTATCCAATCACTCTGAGTCAATTATATGCACATGAAAATATTTCAATAGATTGTCTAATATACATTTCAATATCTTTTAGCCACTGACTATAATGCAAATTATTTATCCGTGACGCAAACAGGTCAATGTTTGGAGAAAACTTTAATTCTCTCATAGCATCTGAAAATAAATCTTCTCTGAGGCACCACTCCGTGTCGAGGTTTATAGTTCTGGACTCCTTGTCCGCCTCTACATTAAGCTTTCCTGGGATATAGGCAGCTGACAACCAGCAACTATGTTTAATGCTTAAAGACCAAATTTTTTGTATTTCTGTATTGCAATTTTTTGAATTGCAAGTTCCCATGTTATTGATGCAATGCATTGCTGTTCTGTTGTCAGTCATAATTCTAATGTGAGCATTAGTCTCTAACAAATTTTCGAAGGCCAGTAATGTACTGGCCAGTGTATTGCTTTCAATTCTAGAACATTAATGTTTAATTTTCTTTCGGCCTCTGTCCAAGTACCGTTGCTAAATTCTTTCTCACTTTCGCAGCCCCAACCATCTAGGCTTGCGTCTGTGAAGATAGTACAGTCAGGTTTGCCATGACTTGTATCTACTACATTGTATGCCGTGAATATATTGTCACACCACCATTTCAGTTCTGTTTTTACCTTTTCTGTTATACATGTACTTGCATCAAAATTTCCTGCATTACATTTCAATGCTTTTGTTTTCAGGTGTTCCATATTTCTATACCACAATGGTCCATACATTACAGCTGGGAAACTGGCTACACAAAGTCCTGTGACTTTCGCTAAACTTCGAATTGATATTACATCTTTATGTAATGTTTCTCTGCATGCACTGTGTTTTTTAGGGCCCTCTCTGGGGTTGGTCGTACCTTCATATTCTCTGAATTTATTACAAAACCAAGATAGGTGATTTCTGAGGTTGGTAGGAAAACAGATTTTTCTGGGTGTACCACAAACCCTAAACTGTCCATGAGTTTCAATACTGCTCTTACTGTTGTTATGCATTCTTTGTCATTTTGTCCTATGGAAATTGTGTCATCTATAAAAATACAGCCTATGTGATTTTCTGCCTGCAATCCCGCCATCATTGCTTTCCCCAGCAGAGTAAATTGCCTCGGAACACAGGCCCGACCATTTGGAGCTACCGCGAATTTATATAAATTTCCATTCCATTCAAATTTCTGATAACTGTCACAAATGGGTACTGAGTAATATGCATTTTTTAAATATAAAGAGCACACCTTACAGCCTTGTCTTATTAAAAGTAGGGCTGTTTTGAATGTTTCCATTTTGAAATGGTGATAAACCACGCGCTGGTTAAAATTCTTTAAATTGAGTATCAGTAATATTGCCATCTTTTTTAGGCTTGACAAACATAGGGGAGACAAATTCTTCTTCTGTGTGTTTACGTTTAGTAACGATGTTCTTACTATCTAATTCTTTATCATCTATTTTTTTCTGTCATGGCATTGCCAACTCTGTAAGGTTCAGCAGAATGTTGTTTATTTATTTGCAATTTGTTCCCCTTTGAATATTTTGCATTTTTCTTCTAAATCTGCTTTTATTTGAGGTAACTCCCTTTCAAATTGACTTACCTCCTGACATTTTCTTAATGGTTGTTGTAATGCATCCTTACCGGCTTTCTACGACTTCTCTTTTGTTTCTTCCCCGGTCTTGCGTTTCTGGATCTACTTCGAGATCTGTCTAGTTTGTCCACCCTTTCGACTTGGATGGCAATATTGTCGGTTATCTGTTTGAGTAGAGCACCGCTCTCATTGTTGTGCCCGCCCCCAAGTATGCCAATAATTGTATCGGTACCACCGGGAGAGTTGGCAGGGGAGACCGGGTCAGTGGGTGATCTCTCTCTTCTAACCGAACGTCGAGACTGACTTTCTGACCGAATTTCAGGAGAAAGAGGATTCTGATATCCCTCTTCTATCGCTAGTAAATTTATACAATAGAATAGGCAGAATCAAATAAAATATTCTTACCTTTTTTCCAACAAAGAATTAGTGTCATCACAAGTACATTATATAGATCTATGTATATAAATTTTTAGAAGTTATAGAGACTTTCCATGAAAGTATAGTTGAAATGTATAGATAAAATAACAAATAAGGCATAAGCTGAAGGAATAATCGCTGTTCTGAGAAAACACGTGTGATCGCCGCGGAAGCAAGGCACCAAGTGAAAGCCCGCGGAAGAGGAGCGCGCATCTCATTTGATGATGTAGTGGAAGACAGCGGTTGAGATAAAATCAAGCCGAGCACTTCACATTACGGGAATTCTCAGGGATAATGATGAACATTTGCTTCTAAATTTCCTGATGGTTCTAACTAGTCATGGAATTACCTGATTCAGAATTAAAGTGAATTGTAAAGCAGCATTGTTTATTAGTATTTTCTCTTGTCCTTGAGGTATGTTTATTATGATAAAAATGTTGTTTTCAGCTTTTCCGTTGCTAATTATTATTTTGGTGTAACTATATGGGCCTACTGGTACAATTACGAATAACAGGCAAATGAAAGGTTTTCCTCTCATCGTAGGGGCCAAACTATTTGGCTGGCACATGCACGGACACGACCTTAAAAACGTCCGTTTGCATTCAATCACGAGGGTAAAGACGGGGTGTAGCTCTCTTAGCACATTATGTGACTACATACATGCAAAAGATTTCTTACGCTCAGATGTGAGTGCCTTATTCTTTTTATCTGGCCATCCAGAAAATTGCATCGCTTGCAAGCGCTGACTTTGAACGCAGCTTTTCATTGTCCAATTTCAGTGTGATTTTCCCAAAAACAGAGTGCTGTTTTTTTCCGCTATCTTTTTCCAGCAATACAATGAGATTTATAAGAAATCTATGGGAAGTGAACGTTTGTGGAAAGTAGTTTCTGCTAGTAATTTTCTTGTCAGTCCCCTAATTGATCTATGATCATCAGATCTCAGATTTCATGAATCTTTCATGAATTGATACTCTTGTAATTGAAATTGTTGTAGATCAAACTGTAATCAAACTTTACTATAAAAATGACTGTCAGATAATTCTAGGAGAATTGTGGTCAGCAAGAGATTTTGTCTCTTATTTTCATGGAATTTTGTTGCAATGTCGGGGATATTTATTTGCATGGAATGGTTAGTGTTTCAAATGCAAATTTGTCATTTTCCCGCGTCATCATTTTTATAGCCAAATAAATAATCTTCTGATATTAATTGTGTGATAAAATATTTGCTGTTGTTTGGTGTAAAATTATAGTGCCAATACTCGGTGAACAGCTGTGAACATTGAAAAGTATTGTGGGGCACGTGCTTAAGCTGTTCGCTGATCTAAAAAAGAAAAAAAAAAGCAACTTTGTCAATATATAAACCAATGTGCTGTAGAAACACTTCTTGGAATGTGTATCTCTCTCTGTCTTTATACCTTCTGTATCTCTATCTGTCGCTTTCTCTATCTATCTATCTGTGTTTCTTATTATTATATCTGTATATTTCCCCGTCTATGTCTTGTTTTTTTTTCTATTCTTTGTGTCAATGTATTGAATACGTGATGGCGTGAACGATCAATGGTTGGATCAGACCATGGGCTGTTAGTTGTGGTTATTGTTTGTTTCATATCGTGGCCCTAGTTCACTAATGGCCGTCCTGGAATTTGTACAGCCATACGGTTTGAATCTGTTTATCAATAAAAAGTATATAAATGTCAAGATATGAATATCAAAACACATTCATCACCACAAATAAATAGTTATCAAAACTACATGGCTGTAAACGTAATGTTATAGCAGGTAATGTATGAGTGTAGTTAGAAACTGACAGGGAAATTAGAATTTTACCAAATAGATTCGTCTGAGAGATGGGTTTGTTCATCGTTTCTGAGTTCGACAGGATCTGGGACAATATGTTCGAGAGTCAGTGGACAGTGGCAGATGATGCAGAACTGTATGCAGCAACCCCATACCGTTCTTCCTCCTACGAGATCTTCGCCTAAAGTCTCCTTCGGTGAGTTTTTGTTAACAGTTCCACAATGAGCGATACCAATTTGGACTCCTTTCTTAAGTCAACGTGATCTGAAGTTATATGCTTGATTGTCAGTGAGCAATCGCAGGTGAAATCTTCTTGGTATTGTCTCCTTTATGGAGGTAAGGGTAAATTGAAAAATGACAGTGGTCGAGACACAGACAGTTGACGCTATCTGGTCTCGTCCATCCACTGAGATATAAATGATCTCTTTTTGTGAGCATTAATTGTGTCCGAAGTCTGCATGTGCCCGTGAATAATACTCATTGATATCAGCCTAGATCTGAATGAGGGATTCTGTCCTTCAAAAAATCTTATGTTCTGTTAACTTCACCTATGAAATCCTCCATCTTGTTTCTTTCGATGCTAATATAATTCAGTACCCAATAGAACGCCAGTCTATCCCTTGTCAGCTGTATAAGCTGTAAATATTTGGCAGGAGATGAGTGATCCATTATCCTTTAGGGCAAGGTGAGCAACGTCTAAATATAGAACAAAGCAAAGATCTTTATGTCCTAAGCCATGTTTTGGGCTTAAAGCTCAATCGTAAAAGTAGACCATTTGAGGGCTGAAACCAGAGGAAGCTTTGCCAAGAATGAGCCGACGCTGACGGCTTTGTGATCATTGAAGAGATTTTAGGAGCAAATAATGAGGATCATCTGGGAGGTCAGACATCATCTTTTCAAACACTCATTCAAAATCGTCTTAGGGGGAATATCCTCTCTGAGTTCTCTTCATGCCGAGAAATTTTCCGAGGCTAGTGGTATGGAAATGGTTCAACTTTTTGGCACGGCGTTTGTAGACCGTCCGTGATTCACATCCATAGAGCAGTATGATGAGGACCACGCCCTTGTATACTTTGAGCTTCGTCTCCAAAGTGGTGCCTCTCCGGTTACATAGGTTTTTGTTGAGTCTGCCGAAAGCAGCGCTGGATTTGGCGCGTTTGACATTCACCTCATTATCGATAACAACCATACGAGAGAGTTCACTGCTCAGGTATGTGAACTTGTCCACTGCATTCAGTCGATGCCCGTTGAGGAAGATATTTGGTTGAGAGTACAGCTTTCTTGGAGCTGGCTGGTGCATCACCTCAGCTTTCTTTGTGCTGATTGTGAGGTCAAAATTGTCACAGGCAGCAGAGAACTTATCAATACTGTGTTGCATGTCAGTTTTGGAGGCAGCGTTCAGTGCGCAGTAATCAGCAAACAGAAAGTCGTTGCTGGTGTCTAAACTCATTTTGATTCACCTTGTTGCATCATACATAATACCTTAATGCAATACATTATAATCGTTTTCTTAAAAATAATAACCAGACTAATTTTCTTATGCGTGCAATGAGAACACTAACTTTTTACTAACCAATAATTTTGAGTAGTCATAAATAGTCCTTTAAAAAAAAACAAACAACTGAATGGAAACACACTGACTAAAAAAGGCAACACGATATTTACACAGAATAATAAAGTGCAGTGTTTATTTCTTAGATACAGATTTCTACCAAGAACTGAAGATACGAAGACTCAAAGAGTGCCAGGAGTGTTTCACCCGTATTCAACACAGAAATTATCAGACAAACAAGTGTGCTTTGCCCGACAAAAAAAAAAAAAACAAAAACACACACACAAAGAAAGAACGAACAACAACAACAACAACAAAAAACCCAAACAAACAAACAAACAAACAAACAAACAGACAGACAGACAGACAGACAGACAAACATGCAAGCTAAAAGGCAACTTATCACATCAAATTACTCTCACGTCTGTATGAAAACGAACATCCTTATTCTCATCCTTCTTGTTTCTTCCTTGCCTACTTCTCGAGGCTGCTGGGTGGATTAACACACACACACACACACACACACACACACACACACACACACACACACACACACACACACACACACACAC
>JBCAUA010019956.1:0-12753 GCA_038406235.1 Peronia verruculata | reverse complement strand
TTGTGGGATTTCGTGGTGTTTATTTTCAGTAGGGGGTACAAACACTCCGCCGGGGATTTCCAGATCTGTGCTTAGTCTAATGTGAACCATTTTACGTTTCTAACCCTTCAACAGTAGCGAATATTGTCTTTAATAGACCACCTTTATAATATGTTGCATTATTGGTCGATAATGCAAAATGTACCATTGGTTGCGAGTTCCTCTATATGCTTCTAACATCCTTATTCAAAAATGAAATGGTCTACATTTTTCTTTTATTGGGCTGGCAGTCCGCATTTGTTTTAGTGTCTGCGTCATGTTTTTCAGTTTTGTATTATATTATTATGTAAGCCTACTTGTATCTATGCGCGTTCATACCCTCACTTATCTGTCTGTCTGTCCTGTTATACTCTCTTCTCTGTCTGTCTGTCCGTCCGTCCTGTTATACCCTCACTTATTACTCCGTCTGTTCGTCTGTCCTGTTATACCCTCACGTGTCTGTCTTTCTGTCCCGTTATACCCTCTCTTATCAGTCTGTCTATCTGTCTGTCCTGTTATACCCTCACATATCTGTCTGTCTGTCCTGTTATACCCTCACGATTCTGTCTATCTGTCCTGTTATATTCTTATTCTGTCTGTCTGTCCTGTTATACTTTCACTTATCTGTCTGTCTGTCCTATTATACTTTCACTTATCTGTCTGACTGTCCGTCCTGTTATACCCTCACTTATTTTTCTGTCTGTCCTATTATACCTTTATAGCTGTCTGTCTGTCTGTCCTGTTATACCCTCATTCATTTGTCTGTCCATCCTGTTATACCTCTCATTAATCTGTCTGTCTGTCTTGCTATACTCTCGCTTATCTGTCTGTCTGTCCTGTTATATTCTCACTTATTTGTCTTTCCAGTAAAAAATAACAATACCGTATCCATTGTCACATTAATTTAAATTCTCCTGTATCAGGTTAGCGATCTCTGTCTAAGTTTTCCCTACAAATATGATTTGTTTTAGACACCTTTGTGTTTGATTTAGTGTTCACAGACGTAAAGTAGACCCTAGGGTGTCAGCCTTAGAGCAAGGCTGGATTGTCACTGCTATCAATGTAGTGTGAGAGTGAGAGAAGATATAAATTTATTGCTGAAATTATTCTTCAGAATGATCTCTCAGCAAATCCAGACTCATTCTTTTTGATAAACTGACAAAGATAATAGCACACGTGTGTGTGTGTGTGTGTATATTATATTATGTGTGTGTATAATTATATGTGTGTGTGTGTGTGTGAGAGAGAGAGAGAGAGAGAGTGAATGTGCGTGTATATTGATGCCAATAAACTCTTGATATTAAATTTTTAGACACAGCTGTGTGGGAACATCTCCATCTTGTTCTGTTACAGTTTCCACCTTCTGATTTCTCCACTTTTCCATTCCCGACTTTTCATTAACATTTTCTATCTTACTCCTCTTGAAATTCTCCTCTTCTTTCTCTGCTTTTTCATCATTTCCTTCTCCCGCTTTTCTGTCTTCTCCCCCCCCCCCCCCTCCTCTTATTTTTACGGAGTGTCTATGTGGACCTAATATTGAAATGAGGAAGCATAGGCAAATAAAAAATAGTTGCACCACAAAGTAAAGGCGAAACAATTTTGTGTTGGTTCGCACATGGGAGCGTCTGTTCGCAGTGGGAGAAGGGGGGGGGGGGAATAAAATAACTGTCTCACGCACGGACAGAGAGAAAGAGACGCATCAATAGGCCCAAATAGAATCTAGGGTCTAGCTGGGCCAGCTGACCCAAAGAGACGGCGCTTTTTTTTTTTTTTTTCACACATTCGCTGTTTTTCAATATATATTGTTTTTTTAATGTGCCATTCTGTTGTTAATAAATCATTTGGACCCAAAGCAGATTGTATGGTTACATTTTCTCTCCATGTCATATTTTTGTATTGTGGAGAATGATTTTGGAAAGCCATGGGAGATCGTTTGGCGGATTATCTGCCCCTTCCAAAAGAGGGACGTGGAAAGGGAGATAATTTTGACCAGTGCTATTACTTCCCATTGCCAGACAAAAGAGGAATTTAGCAAGTAGTGGAAAGAGGAAAAATCCCATGACTTCTTGTCATTTGAAAGTTTGATCGCCAAAAATGTTAATAAAATTGTGACAATAAAAAGAAAGCATTCTCTTTACATCAAGTTTTTCTGGGGTTTTTTTTCAGAATTTTTCATGGTGTCTGTTTCAAGCAAGAGATGCAAAAGTGATTTTTCTCCTCTTTGCATTATTAGTTCAGTCCCTCTTTTGTCTTGCAAAGGGAAGTAATACTACTGAGCACAACGTTTCCCATTTCTGTGAATACGGTTCCGCCTTCATCACATTATGTCAGTTGTCACCATGCAATACACACACACACATTATGAAAACAGCAATTAAATTTTTATATTCGTTCTATTGCAGTATCTTACTGGTGTCATGTTGGTGTCATTTTAGGGCATAAAGCATACTGTTTCTGGCCCCATCCGTTATTTTTGTGGTATCAGAAGAGGTCAAAGTGTCTAAAAATAGCAACGTCCCAATTTTGATAATTTCTTCTTAAAACATCATTTTCAGGAGACACCCCCCCCCCCCCCCCCCCATCTGAATGATGACGATGAGGAAGGGGGAAGGGGGGGGGGAATAAATTTAAACTCAAAGAATTAGTAAGATTTTAAGACTAATTATGAGGAAGATTACTGGAGAGTAAGAAATATTATGATATGATTATAGTCAGACAGTATCATTACACACTCTGTTTCTCATTTTTATTATATTTGTTTTGAATGAACAGGTCAGAAGAATATTTGAATGGTAGATTTTGAGTTCTTGAAAAATTTTACCAAGTCAGCGGTGCCTCTACCTTTTTTACCCAGATTTTTTTTTTTTTAAACTAATAAGGGAGATGTGGACTTGTATAGCCTATCTTGTACATATGATGAAATCTTAGACAACCTGCATTAAGTTGCACGTCAATACCGCTAAGTATCTAAAAAGAAGATATTAGAAGGAGAAAGGGAGAGGGAGAAAAAAATAAACTCATATGAAAATAAATAGTGAGACAGGTTGAAACTTTCATAGTTCATCTATTCTCGACAGATTCTGAGACTGGTTTTTACTAAAGTACAAGACTTTGGTCTTGGTATATTACATGTATATATATAGTAAGTGATCAGAAAAATGTACCCAAGCCTTGTAAAGACAGGGTTGTTGTTTTTTTTTAACAAAATTTAGCTGTTTGAAATGTTGCGACATTGATTGTAATAACAATCTCTTTGTCAATCGATTTACTCCAGCAAAACAGTTCATTATGGTAAACATCTGCCTTCTCATGCTCTTTGTACCAACTCTTTCTCCAATTTTCAGGTGAAGACCGAGGATCCAGTTGAAGACTTCGATCAAACCTTGATATCTCCGGATCCTGTCTCAGTCTCTGTGGCTGACTGCAAACCTCCTGTTACAGGACTTTTTTCGGGTGAACATCTTGATACTTTTCCATCTGTGAGTGAACAGGGTCAGAGGCCCTCAACAACAAGCTCAGTAACAGTACCAACATTCTCAACATCCACAATTCCTACTGAACTCTCTCAAACTCAAAACATATCCACTGACGACCACTGGAGGTCAAGTCCACCAAACTCTGTGGAACAAACACCCAAACTGATAGTAAATCTGATGCCTGATGGCACCCAGACACTAGAGGTAGAGCTGATGGTCGGAAATCCTGCAAGTTCTCTTGAGGCACAACAGTGTCCTGATGAAGGGAATAATGCCCTACCAAACTTCGGTGCCCTTGGCCTGCAGCCCGGTAAGTTTCAAAGATCAGTGTGAAGAGTAGATTGATGGGTGGATGGATGGATGGATGGGGTGTAGATAGATGGGTGACTGCAGATGGGTGGGTGGGAGGTTGAATGTATGAATGGTTAAAAAGCTGGATGAACGAATGGATACATCGATGAGCGCAAATGATGAAAATAATAGTTATATCCTCAAATTAATAGGTTAGCTATTTGAATTCTGATGAGTACAGTGAGTAAACAGCCATTTAAATAATTCCAGAGGTCTGAGGATGTTTTTTTCAGGCCTGACCTGATGCCCATTGAGCAGTAAATACACCTTAGTATAGTAGCCATACATGTGTAACAGAAACAATGTTATGTAGGCCTATATACTAAATAATTCAGTATTTTGTGGAATTCATTGGTGCTGTTGTAATAACTTACTGTTTTCCTAGCTGTATATTATGTGCTGATACAGCGATGTTCGCGGCTGTCTTGTTTCATTGTTGTATTCAGTCGCTGTAATATTGTTAGGCATCAGTAATCATCATGTACACAATAAGTTTGTGAATGACTTGGATAGATTTGCTATGTTGAAAAAAAAACAACAACAACAACAAAAAAATAAATAAATAAAACATCTCGATAAAATAGAGCACTAAAAATAAATTAATGAAGCAAGCATTTTGTCACCTACCAAACTTATCTTCTTCACTCCCTTTGTGTGCAAATATAGGTCATCTGTCCGGGTTCCACTTTCTATAAATCCGTTAGATAATGCAAAGATAATGTTTACCTATTTATGCAGAACGTCTCTCACACTGAAACTGTTATAATACTGTTATAATACATACATGTATTTATAGTTCAGGACTTATCAGATTGAAATGGCGATAAATGCGTTCTTAAAGGGCAACAAAGGTGTACAACAGACTTCAGATCGAAATTAAAAATTTTATCTATTTCTGTATTTTCATATTTTTGGTTATTTAGCCTACTCACAATCACTAAACTTTATGCAAGTCTTGTTTTATTCAGTAACATTGTTTAAATGTGTGTTCTATTGCTCCAGAAAATATATAGTATGACATAATTTCTGTCAAAAAGCCAGGAATTTCCTTTTTTTCTGAAGATGTAACTCTAAGATTTTAGTGATTTTTTTATTTTTTTATTTTTTTTGTACCGAAAACAGTCAGAAGTTGTGAAATTATTAAGATAAAGATCTAAAATTTGCCCAGACTGTGTTTAAACAGTATATATATGCACAAAGTGACCAAGGGGAATTTAAATACATGTATCTTGTTTAGTTTTTGAGATATTGCTGAGTAGATCCTGCCATTGCAAGAAAAGATCGATCAGCAAGGCTTTTGTTCCCATGTATGTATCCTCCTATGTTTAAATTCGAAAATTTTGAAGATATAACATTCTTATTTGATCATTTTGTAGATAAACTATATGTATTTGCAAATTATCACGCGAATTTTCAAAGTTCTCCGACAATAACTAGGCTTAACATAACTGTTCTAAGACAGGTCGAAATTCAAAAAAGCAGTCAAATTGATTATGCCACACTGAGTGAAATCTTTCCCCCCCCCCCAAAAAAAACCCACTAAGGATTGAATTATTGAATTATAATAAAAGCGTAAGTCATACATCTGTATCTATGAAGTATTTTTTTTTTTCCTGATGATTATGAAATATATGAATGAGTGGATGGATTTGATCATCAGCATATTGGTTTCTATTTTTTTATTTGCCAGTTAGTTAAAAACTTGTGTTAATATTGTTGATAAATGCTTATAAGAAATGCCTATTACTAATGATTTATAATCTATATTTTCAGATGACATGCAATCATCAGTGCTCCTGCCCCGGATGAACTGTGGGGGGCGTGTTTTTGTAAAGCCATATAAACAAGAAACACTCCCTTTACCAGAAATTGATGTGACAGTAAGTGTATGCTTGCTTTATTTTGCGTAATATTCCTGTTTATGTTTTTTTGTTTTTTGGTTTTTTTTTATTTGCAGATTAAGGCTTGTGGTTTAGAATTGCAGAGCTATTCTTTTTAAGGTTTAGACTTTGATCTCACAAAATATCAACATGATCACAACAAGTCTAAACTTGGATTCCACTTAGTAACAACATGATCACAACCATATCAAACTTGGATTTCACAAAATATCAACATGATCACAACCATATCAAACCTGGTTTCACATAATTTCAACAGGATCACAACAAAATAACCAAAATTTTGGTTACACCATAATATATGAACATTCATCAATATAGTTACATATTTTATTAAGATGATGGAATTAAATGGCTGTGAAACTTACTTACTTCATTAATAAAATTGGTCATAATTTTGAATAAAATGTTGACTATTTTCATTTTCAAACATTCGTGATGCTTTAGTGATATTGAGAAGCTCCTGTCTAATTTATGACTATCTGTACCTCAAATCAAACTTTTAAAACGGGTAGAGGCTTAGGATAGATGTAGGCTTGATGTCTTTGATTGGGCTCCAAAAAGAAAAAAACAAAACTATTCAAGAAAAAGGTTGAGGATCTGAAGGGGGGGGGGGGGTGCGTGTTTGTTTTTTTTCTCACCACAGAACAACAGATATTTGATGAAGCTAATAACATCTTCTTAGCCTGTGGTGAAGCATTCTCCTTTTTTAATTCTACCCAGCTTGATTTTAATAGTTTTCAGTGATGGTGTTGCCTTTCTGTAGAGTTTCATTAACTTTATCAGCCATCTTTTTGATAATAAATAAAGTTTTTTCTGCAGTTAATTTTTAAGATTAGTCTTTGCAGAGAAAATGTTAAAATCGTGGATTTTGAATGTGAAAAACAGACTTTATGACTTCACTATTAGTCCTTCTTCCAGATATTGACTGTAAACTTGTTTTTTTTAACTTTTTTTATGTGGTAGAAACCATGCAAATGAATTATAGTGTCCTGTGAATTTCTGTTACGTAAAAATACATTTCTGATTCAGGGTTAAGATCTAATAGGCAAAATGTATTCACGAGCAGTTATACCAATAGCATTATTTAGATCAATTTTGATGAGGATTTGATCAGGGAAAATTCTTATCATAGAAAATGTGCCTGTGCAAATTATCACTACAGACAAAATATTGATGAGTGTCGGTTTGCACTGTGCTCGGTCTCAAATAATCACTCTAATCATGCTTCACAAAAGAAAAAAAAAAGAAAAATGAGATAGCTGTGTATGAAGTCATATTTATTGTGTGTTTGACTGTATCAGTGAAATAAGTGAATGATTTGTGCTCAAGGTTTATAAAATTGAAATGGTTCTTGATATTTATCCACAAACAGAATGAACAAAATTGTCGTATCTTTTTATTGTCATCTTATTCAGTTATTGACTGCCAGTCTTGTATATTAAAAACCAAACTTATCTTGCTTTTGATTTTATACAGTGGTCAAGGCTGGAAGCATTTTAAAAAAATAGAGAAATTAGATTGTCATTTGTGATGTTCTTGTTCATTTTTTTTCTTCTGTAGGCTTCCTTTCAAACACAGAGTCTATGTGCACAACCATCGGATCTTGCAATAGAATGTGCACAAATAGCGGTGCCTGACCAGGAAAATGGTAAGTTTTGAAATTTTAGCATTATAAACATGCAATGCAGCCTTGTTATTGAGTCTGATTTCTCCAGCCAAGTAGGTTACTTCATTTTGTCAAGCGAATGAGGTGTAATATTTTGCAAGTGTTGAAAAAAAAAAAGATAAAGATAGTTTTGCTCTTGTTATTTGAAATATGTAAGGCAAAAAATTGTTTTTAAAAAAAATAATTGCGTGATGAGAAAATTCATGTATGATTTTTATCATATGTAATTTTCTTTAGTATTTTCCATTTATCGTGTTTCAAGAAATAAGATAAAAAGTGATTTTCTTCTTTCTTTGCGTGCTTGTCGCATAATATTTCATCTTCCACGCAAGAAAGAATATTTCAGCTGATGACAGAAGTGGCTCATTCTTTGCAACAAGAGATTGTGGCTATTGTCAGTCATAACATCATGGAATCCATTGGCGTTGATGAGAATCCTGCCCAAATAATCTCAAATATCATTCAAGTCAAAAGATAGATCAATTGTTTCTGAAATATTAAGTGTACACGTATAGAATATTTATGCATGATTACATGTCACAAAAGTGTTATGTTATTTTTTGACCACGGTTGTGGACAGCTGAGATAACCACCACTACAGGAGGTTGAAAAGCTTATAAAAACCATAACCATATTTATGCTGTAATATTTACAAGTGGATCTCTCCATATAGTGTCGTAAAACAAATACGCAAATATGAGTTAAAATCTCTTCTAGTTACTTTTTGTTGGGTATTTTTAAAAAAATATTTTCTTGCTTTGTTTTGAAAATGAATCTGCAACTCCGATTTTTCATGTTTAGGGCATTAGGAAAAGTGATGTGTATACTTTTATGTTCATATATCTAACTCACCACATGAATTATCCACAGTCTACCTTTTTTTTTTTTTTTTCAGATAATGAAGCTGCTTATGGCGACACCACTTTACCTTATGTGAGTCTGCAATATCAAAGATAGCAATATTTTATTGAATTCCATGAACTTTTTTGTTGTTGCATCTGTTTACCTGAACCTCGGTGCTTCCTTTCTCAGTTAGTTTTTCATCTCCAGTCTGGAAGAGTTCATACTATCACTTTCTGAAAGCAATGCTTTATATTTTATGTAAATTGACCATTTAATAGTAAAAATGAATAAAAATATTTTGGCAGCAGCCATCTTTACTATAGTTGACTTTTTTTTTCACTCCAGTGAACATATAAAATCCTTTCATCGGGTGTTGCTTATTCAGTTTTGACATATATGTTGTGCAGCTGAATAAAGTGAAACCTTATGTCAAATTCATCATTTATGGAGTTATTGATTCCAGTGGAGAAGAAAACTACTGGGCATGCCCTAGACGAGAAAACAATTTGGTGGTCATCCCATACATGCATGCTGAAATCTTCCTGTTCAGTTATATTTTGCCAACTCGTGGGCAGTAAATCCTACTTTCACAACAAAGCTTCTTTTGACCCTGATGTCCGACTCATTTTACTTACTTAAATGCACCACTTCAATAAAAGGATTTATATAAATAATATTGTGAGCGGTGTAGTCTGGAATCAATATTTTTTGTGTGTTTTCTTATATAGTGGCACCCTGGCTTATGACTCTCTAATATACATGCAGGAATTTAATGCGTTCCATGAACAAACTCGTAATTCACTTTTCTCATATAACAAATCCATTTTCCCCATTGAAATGGATTGAAATGCTAATCTGTTTCTGACATCCTCTAAAAAAAAACACGCTAATTTTTGTTTTAGGTATTTTTAAATAACGTTATAAGAAAACTGCATTTATTTATCATATACAACAGGAAGACATAATAAAAGAGAATGAGGAGAAATAAGCTGGTTTCACGAAGCAATGTTACCTTGGAGATCAGATGACTTGAGCTTAATTGCTATATTTTTTTTTTTTTTTGCTATCACTTAATTCAATTTTCTATACTGATTTTTGTCTTCACTGGCTTTTGCCTTTTTTAACAAGCTTTCATCATTCCCACCTGCCAACTAGTGGTGGGGTATCGGAAGTTTGCTCATAACTCAGATTTTGGCTCACAGTTCAGAGTAAAAAGAATTGATGGAGCCACGGCTCGTATCTGGTAATGTCATCACTTGGTGCAATCCTAAGTCAAGCACTCAAGGTTACCATTGTAGTTGTGTAATTACACATAAATATGCATAAACTCATGAATATCTTTCATCTTTCAGTACAACCATGGCTAGGAAGTTGCTAGTAAGACCTATTTATTCAGTTTTATTTACCGGATGCTTTCTTATCTCCAGGATCATACGTATGGTGAAAGTCAAAATGAACAGCAGACATACCATGATCAAGAAATAAATGCAGGTAAGTAGTAAGTAGAATGAGAAAAAAGTAGAGAGGCTTACTTGTAAAGTATTAAATATTCTACTCCAACTAACACAAAGATGTTTCTTCTTAAAAAAAGTATTTTTTGTCTCCTGAGATACCTCAGGCTCGATTCATCTATGTTACTTGCATTGCTAAGGAAAGTTTGAGCATGATCTCAAGTGAATTGATATGGATGCATGAGAAAATTTTGAAGATCTCTTAGTTCATCATAGAACAGTTTTTCTGAAAAGTGCAATTGAAAGGGTTCAGGGCAAAATGTGACATATACCATTTTTTGAAAATTTTGAGTCATACCCTTCATTAGCGGGAATGATGATAGTGCTGTTTGGTAAGGGTTTTTCTTTTCACCTAACGTGACTTATTCTTCCCAAAAGTGCTCAGAAAATACTCATTCTTAATGATAAATTACTAGCTACTGGAGAAAAAATTGTCATATTTCTCTATAAATGGTGATTTTGGATATGTCTCATTTTGCCCTGAAACCCTTCAGTTATGTAATTGCATTGTTGATAGTTTATAAATTCTTGCAATTGTTCCATCCACATTTCAGAATTACATGTAGTCAGTTTTTGAAAAGATGATAGAATGAACTGCCAAAACACTACTATGCATTCTCTTTTTTCAATCCAGTAGTAAAAACTCAAGTAGGGCCTACACTAGTATTACTACTGTTTCTCTATCCAGATTTTGCTTCCAGACTTATTGAGTCATTCTCAAGTGACAATCTTCCTAACGTCACAGTGGAGTGTTTAAATATTCCCGATCTTACTCTTGAGGAGAGAGTTTACGATGATGACGATGATGTAAGTTTAAGATCTGAAGATTATTTAATGCAGCAAAACTGAACTTCTGCCAAATTTGTGACTGAGTTGGCGTACATGTACACAGTACATGCTAGCACTGCTCTGTAGGACTGATTATAATAAAAACAAAAACCTGACTTATGTTAAAATGCAGTTGTCTCATGACATCTCTGAACATAATGCTATTAAATATCTGTACATGTAATGTACACCTAATAAAAATGTAAATGTCTGATTAGAATTGTAGATCTATATTCCTTCATTTGTATCACAGTGGCATAGCTCAACAAGATAACCTCCACCAGGAGGTTAAAAGACGTACATGTAGATATAGAACGTAACGAACAGCATAACTCATCAAATGATTTGAGCTACATGTATAAGTTTTTGTCTTAAAATCTCAAAAGTGCTAAAAATGACTTTGTCATCATTGTAGAGCAGGTCGGGGTATGGTGCTCATTGCCTTTTATCTTGTCCTTCATCTGACTGTAGACATAAAGTATAAAGATGAAATGCATGTGCACATAGTTTCATTAGTGAAACTGAAATAATTTTCAGTAGCACAAATATACTTACATGAAAGTTTGTTTTGTATGTAATCAAATAGGATCACGTCCATGATGAATTGAAATGTGCTTTTGTGAAATAATTTGGTTATGTGGTTGTTTATAATTTAATTTAGAATATTGTTTTATTTACATATTTGTTCATGTAATATGAAGCATATGGTAGAAAATGAGTTGGACCACACAGCTTTTTCAAATACATAGCATAGTAGCCCTGAAGCCAATAGTGATATCAAAAATAAACATACTGTGGAATATTCCTCCACCCAGTATCTATTTTGTGCCATGGCTGGAAATAGAGATAGGATCAGTGCTCATTAACATGACACCAAAAACAGTGATGTGAAGAGAAAATGTTTATTCAATCATGAAATAATCTGAAGATGGATGCTGAAGAATGAAGGACTGACAGATTAATTGCTCTTGATCACCACATCACATTAACCAGGGATGCCAAGCTGTTTTCATAAAAAAAAGTCGGAAAATCACCCCACCCCTACCCCCCACCATACTTTATCACGGTGGTCTGGTGCTGTCCGGTTTACGTAAGATTAAGACTAAGAGTAAGACACTTTTTAAAAAATCTAGGGTTCTAATTGCTTAGAGACGTTTGCAAGTTCTTACATGCCTGAGTGGAAATTCCATGAACTTAAAAGATCACACATGCAGTGCCATCATCAAAATCATGAAGGATAACTAGACTAGATCTTTTTTCTAGATCTAGATCCCGAACCACTGGCCTCTTGCAGGCAGCGACGACCAAAAAGCCGGAATTCCAACTAGAGTCGGAGGGTTGACATTCCTGCTTAACTGATAATGTCACTACTTCACCATTTATCTATGTGTACTTTATATGCGTGCAAGTACTGCATGATAGTTACATGTTCATACAAAATCAAAAGCTAGAGTTACCACTTTGTTGGTTTTGTTTTTATCAGTTTCTCAGAACATACTGTATTTTCATACCAGATTTTTAGCCTGGCAACTTGTTGAACCAAGAAACAGCAGAAGAGAACATCACATTCACTTTTGAGTCACCATCAAGTTTTGTCTACGAAAAGAACCAGATTATTAATTATTAATATAAATTTAAGAGCAATTGAAAAGCTTATTGGCTCTGTGGTCTATGCTTGTCATTTCCATCAATATGGATATAAATGTTAACATTCAGAGTTTGTTGAATTGTGAAAAATGATTTGTTGATAGAGTGTACATCTTCAAATTGATGCATATTTTCATGTGTCCCTTCATTTCATCCAGACAACCGTGAAAAAAAAATGATACTTGGAAGTATGTCAGATATCATTAAAACAATTTCTTCTCTCTAAATGTAGAAAAGTGGCTTGTCCATGTACATATATACATGTTATAATGTGTTTTGTGTGTGTATGTGTACATGAATAGAAGGCGACAATCATTGCAGTATTAATTTGTGTTCCTGTATCGATAAATGGATTTATCAAAGTTGACCCCGCCCTTCATTTTTTTTTTTTTTCTTATAACATAAACTTCGATACCCTTTCATTTTTGGCCATGGCTAGACGGACTTAATGCCGTGTAGTCTCCATGGCTAGATGGACTTAATCAAATAATAGCCTAGAACAACCCCGC
>JBCAUA010019945.1:0-12754 GCA_038406235.1 Peronia verruculata | reverse complement strand
CATGCGCAGAGCAAATAAACAAATCAGCGTGTGGGCGAAAATCCTCGGTCATGTGATTTTTCTCGAAATACCTCATTTTCTCAAAATGTGAAAAACGGAGATAGGACAACAAAGAACTGAGCTCACGATACTAGGCAATCGCGATTTCCCCACTAAGGACAAGACCCGGACGTTCATCATTCAGCCTCAGGATGTCCTGTTTACCTGCCCGCGACTTAGATAAAATATTGCATTCATTCATTCCTTTCCAGCCATGCAGATCGTTGCGGGCCCTTGTATGAATGAGGACCCTAACGCTGGGCCTGCCGTTATAGTTAAGAGGAGTTTAATCTCTAGCCTTGAGTGCCGGCGTATCAGGATTTCTATGGCGATATTAGTTCACTATTAACATAGCTTTTAAATAGCAGTTCACACCTGAAGGAAAGGCGGCACGACGGGCGTTCACTGGTTTTTGAGGAATCTTAAATGATTCGGTACGTAATTAAATATTAGCGCATAGCGACATCATTGCAGCTGATGCTCGAAGGCGTGTTTTGGTGTTCACAATAAGCCTATATCTGTATAAGCTAAAACCACATACAATCCTCTACCACAGGATTGTTAATGATGGCATCATTATTTATAGGTGCAAGGGCTGGATCTTTGGATCTGAAACGTTGATTTATATATGAGGTGTCCTACATTTTACCGCACTGAAGTCACCCGCAAGTAAATAAATAAATAAATAAAATCTATTACTTAACTAGGGGGAAGGCGGACAGCTATAATATTATGACGGATGAGAGCCCTGTTTAATATGTTGGCCATATTTTACTAGTGCTCTACTGGATATGTAAGAAGGTGTGTTGATGAACTCGCACTGATAAACTTCACCTCGAATAACTGTCAAAGTAGACCCCCCACCCCTCCCTCCACCGACAAATGAGGAGGTGAAAGCCTAATAAAAGTAAACTAACCGAAGGATGTTCTGTTATACGAAATTAGTTAATATTGGTATTGTGCTGGGCGAAGTTTTTACCACATGAAAGATTTTTTAAAGATATATATATATATTTATATATAGATAATATATATATAAGACGTTAATATAAATATAAATACGAATACAAATACTTTATTTAGACAAAAGGAATGTCAATTATCCATTTGCAATTATTGTGCCGTATCAGAAACAGAAAAAGAGGGTAAATAATTATATGAAGATTCCAGTGGAAAAACCAGATAAGTCACATTTTCTACAAAGGGAGAAAAACAGAAATTAAAGTTTAGAAGTCTATATGTCTTTCACTGTATATCCTTTTAAAAAATTCTCTCTTTAGCGGAACTTACCTGGTTTTTCCGAATTATTGTTCTGGTCAATAGATCTGACCGGTGTGCTTTATAACGCCTTGGCAATAACCCATTTTTCACAGAACTGTCTTATCTGGTTTTTCCACTGAAGTCTTCATACGTTTTTGGCCTATTTTAGAAGTAAGATTTCCCAAAGGAACATTTTCTTTACTGTTGTTGTAGTTTTTAGACAAGGCTTTTTATCTACCAGGTGACCAAAATAGTCCGGTCCCAGTGGCCTGCTGTAATTAAGTGTTCTAGGTTACTTGAAACAATGTATTATCCCACCCTAATTCTTACCCTTATTATAACCCTAAGCCTAGCCTGACCGTCGTAGCGCTAATTCTGATCCTAATATCTAACCCTTATCATCATCCTCCTGAAGTCACTAGGCCTGCTATGGAACTTGTCCCCTCTGAAGATAAAATCTACATCTAGAATATACAAGGGCCATTCCAATGTTCTCTAAATCAAGTCAAACGATGCTATAGATTTGTTCCGACCAAGCGAACGGCTGGAAATCCTCGTCTAATTTTAGCAGGGGGTACAAACACTCCAAACTGTTTACTGTCCTTGACACAGAAAAACATTATTATAATATAAACATGCACGGGATCGGTGATAACTGTTCTCAGCTCTCATGGTGGAGCGGTAACAAACATCAGCGAGTGTTCTACTTTTCAGCAGAGGGGTACAAACACTCCAGTTGGGATTTCCAGGTTTTTTGCTTAGTCGAATATGAAGTAATTGATTGATTGGTCGAAAAGGAAGACATGGTCGCAGTAGAACATTGAGATTATTTCGACCACCCGGTTGAAGTTATAGTAATTACGATTCTTTTTAAATCATTTTTTTTTTTTTCACTTCACTTCACTTTCGCCTGGAATTCCCCCTGGGATGTAGGCCAGTGACAAGAGCTCTCCAGGCATCCTGATCCTGGGCCAGACGTTCCAGCTGCCCCCTCAGGTGCAACCCATCCTCTGGCTATCTGCGTCTATGTCTCTACGCCAGGTGTTTTTTGGTCGGCCTCTTTTCCTTTCCCGTGGAGGTTCCAGGTTAGGGCCTATCTTGTGATTCTGGATGCATTCTTCCGGAGTGTGTGAAATTTTTGGTGTTGTAAAATTTATCATTGTCTTTTGATTGTAATCCCGATTTTGCCCATTACCCCCCTCCCCCCCACCACCCCACCGACCCACCGACCCATCCGTTCCCGACCTCCTTCGTCAAATCATCTTTGTTTGCTCATGTTAAGCCGTGTTGAAAATGTTATTCAAGGTGATTTGAATATAGCTAGTAAACTATGACCACATTGAGAAAACTGGTTCATTGGAATCTAAACAAGATAATTTATTATGTCGATAACAACCAGGACAGGAACCAAAGCAGAAAGGAAGCATCCGCCCAAACTGTAGATAGGGACAATAGGGACCTGTACATGCCATGCAAACTAGTTAGAGACCAAAACACCGCAGCGACACCCTCAGACCCTTGTGTTGGAAGACCTTGTAACACATTTTTTTTTTTTTCAAAACGTGAAGACAGGATTTTTTTAAGACAGGATTTATCATTGTAAGTAGTTTTTGTTTGTTTGTTGTTTGTTGGTTTTGTTTTTGTTAATTCCCCCCCCCCCCCCTTTATTTTTAAAAATGAAGACAGGAATTTTCAAGACAGGATTTTTTTTTCCCTCAAAAGTGAAGACAGGAGTTTTTTTTTTTTGAGATAGGATTTTTTTTTTCTTTTTTTAAACAAAGAACCGTCGAGATAACACCTCCATAAGGAGGTTGAAAGACGTATATAGAACGTAATAAAGTGGGATACGTACATCCTCCTGCAGTAACTGGCTCTTAGGGACCGGCGCACTCGACAACGGAACGGATAGGCTTGACAACAGTTTGTTTGTTTGTGTGTGTTGGGGTATAGCGACACATCAGCACGATTACGGCTATACTGTGTCAAACACGGTAAGATACGTGTTTTTAGACGTCAAGAAGAGAGGAAAGAAAGTGGGACAGAAAACAGGAGCAAGGAGAGAGAGACGATATGTCTCTCCTGGAATGTCAACGATGGCACTCCATAGGAGACATTCCACCAAGGGCGGCTTACACCGCCTGCAGGTAGGAGCAGAGGAGAACCTACTTATAAACCTCCGGCCCACGCAGGGGGGGGGGGGGCGGGGGCTTAGCAACAGTAATAACTCCAGTAAACTAAATATGGGAAAAGCACATCTTGACTGTGAATGAAAGTGTTAGATCGGCTTGGCGTAGTGAGAACAAAACAAAACAACAACAACAACAACATCATCATCAACAACAACAACAACGACAACAACAACATCAACAACGACAACAACAACAACAACAACAACAAAACCAGCTAATCAAAAAAAGAAACGGCCCCGTTGTACTTGCAGCAGGTCACGTAATCAGAATAGATAGGCTAAGAAAAAAACGAACAAGACGGGCTATATATAGCCATAGGCCTCATTGTTTTACAATCAGAACAAAAGCTCAGCCAACAGATTCAGAAAAAAGGGGGGCACATGTAACTAAGGTCTCAGCAGCAATTCAGGCTACATCCTAGCTCGGGCCGGTTGGCTGACTGAATGCAAACAGGGTAGGCATGACGCTACAGAGAACAAGCCAAAGAAGAAAGAACATCTGCAAATCGAAAAACAAACGGCAAATCTTACCATCTGGTGTAACTGGATTGAATCGACTCAGTGAAAACATGACAGACAGCAACAACAAGAGCAATAGCAACAACAACAACAACAACAACAACAATAATAACAAAAAGACCAAAATGCAGCAGTCATATAACTGCATCGTCTTCAGTAAACAAATATAAGGCAGACAGCAACAACAGCAGCCACAACAACACTGGGAACAACAGCAACAACAGCAGCCACCACAACACTGGGAACAACAGCAGCAACAACAGCAGCCACCACAACACTGGGAACAACAGCAACAACAACAGCAGCCACCACAACACTGGGAACAACAGCAGCAACAACAGCAGCCACCACAACACAGGGAACAACATCAACAACAGCAGCAGCCACCACAACACTGGGAACAACAGCAACAACAACAGCAGCCGCCACAACACTGGGAAGAACAGCAGCAACAACAGCAGCCACCACACCAACAACATGCGGTGGCTCATATAACTGAATCAGAACAAAAGTTAAACAGACATCAACAAGAACAACATCACGAAGAACCAGAACAACAACAACCACAACGGCTACACTAACGACAGCGACAACAACAACAGCAGCAACAACAACAACGCCAGCTAACTACCTAAGGAACGACAAAAAGCCGGCAGTTCTTTCAACTAGATTGTGCATAGGATCATGGTCGATTCGGTAAGAGTACGCTAGATAGACAGACCGCTAGCGAGAACGAACGAACTTCAGCGAACCGAGTAGGGAAAAACGCACACTGTTCTGGCTTCTACAGTCAACGAATTAGAGCGGAGATGAATTACAATAAATATCAAATTTCATAGCTTGGTGAACCTGGCAACGTAAAAGGTCAACGGGCGTATAAAGTTCAAGGTTTTCTCTTCAGTATTATAGGTATAAAACTTGATCCTGCAACTGGAACATACTTTATAATAACACGGTTTCTGTCTAAGGTGTAGCTTTATAACGAAGGAGTGAAGCGTTTTTGAGTGTTGGATGTTTTAACCGGATAACCGAAAACGGGGCTTTTTTTTTTAACCTCACCAAGTATAGTTTGTCAGTGGCTGACAAGGAGGCGGACAAGTAGTAGTATGTCTAGCAATCAAACAGCTGATGTCCACGTTTTGCCGTCTTGCTGGACGTAACAGATGCGCTTCTTTTATTTTATTACTTAACCCATTAGAGTATAGAACCCTGTCCTCCCACTTTCCACCTCCCACAACAGGCTTAAAGTATGATGTCTAAGATGTTTAAATCCAGTTCCAGTGAAGACCTTCATGAGGAACAGTCTTTAATCTAGATTTTTCCTGTACACCTAGGGTTGTTTTAAATGGTTTCCAGTTTATGCCACAGTGGCTCATTCGTTGGGCTTTGAAAGGTTTGTAGAGTCTGTCAAAATCCAAATCAGTGAAAAGATGAATTTAACCGAAACAATTTCATGCGGATTTGAAGTGATTATAAACTGTTGGAAAAAAGACGTGCAAGTTGGGAAACTGAGATATCCTCCGAGTCACCACCCAGTTTGAAACTTTGAGTCAGTTTTGTTTACCTAAGAACACAGAGAAATTTTCACACTGAAAAACATGAATTTAACCCTAACATTTTCGTCTTAACCTGAAGTGAATATACACTATCAGGAGGCGTGCAATTTCTTTAAGACAGTGACATTCTCTTAAAAAGCCATGTCTCGAGCTTTTGAAGAGCATGTCAGTGTCTCCTCTTCTTTATGCTTGATCAGCCTTTTCACGTAAACGTGTCCTATCGTGTTCGGCACAATTATAGCCGAGACCGTGCTGATGTGCCGTTAAACTCCAACACAAACAAAACAAAACCAAACAAACAAACAATGCATACTTAACCTATTAAATCAGTAAAAATGTTGAATAAGAGGTCAAACTAAACTGTATCTTTCGTTACCTGCTATATTTTCTCTCCTGGGATTCGAGCCCTCACCTTGATATCAACAGCAGCGCGTTACTGCTGAGGCATAGGGCATATCTATAAACACTAAACTGAATGCGACTTGTTTCCTTTGGCTGTTTACCTTTTATGACACTCTAAACTAAGAGAGGGATACACCCAACCACTCCTCACCCCCTGCGGGGAACCTGGGTAGATAAGTCGGTCCTTTGCTCCCACCTGCAGGCAGAGAAAATCCGCCGTTTGTGGGATGTCACCGCCATGGAATGCCATCCTCGACGTTCCAGGGGTGACATTTCTTCTCTCTCTTCTTGCTCCTGTCTGCTGTCCCGCTTTCTTTTCTCTCTTCTTCATGACGAGTAAGTCCGAAAATATACTTGCTCCTGCCATACTGCACCCGAACAAATAAAGGCAGCTGAAAAATGTAGAAAAGTGACTACAGTGCGTTCGCCAAATTGTCGCTTTCATACAAGTCAGGGAGCAGCAAATGCATCAATGGGCCTTATTCTGAACAATGAGATAAAGATTAAACACTGTTGTACTTAGAACCTACCTTCAGATTCAATTTTCTCAACAACTTCCATCCACAGCTTTCCAGTAACATCTCCGTTGCTATACATTTTATCAGCTTTATCCTAATGCAGGTCGAGATTCTACTGCGTTAATAAAGATTTTCTCCTTTGATGATGAAACCAAAGTCATTGTTTGAAACAACAAACGTATATTTTCCTGTGTTTCGCTCAATGCAGCTGTAATCGGACCGATTCGCCGTTCAACCCAAACCCAAACAAAACAAGAACATCCAGACTCATGACTTCGGTACCTAACTACATATTTCCTCTATCCCCAAATTGAACAAACATCAGAAATCGGATCATTCTGTTTCAACTTTTTCTCTATCCCGAATTCAACTAAATAGATGATGGTTCCTGACCAACATCACTATAAGCTTATATTTTATTTACAAAATTTAACCACTATAAACAGTTTCTTTTAGTAAAACTATAAAATGTCTATCTCAGCGTTTCAAACTCTTTAACCTTGCCTGTGCAGCGTTTCTGTGTCCGAAATAATATGGGCTTTTGTGGGTTACTTTGGTTACAGAATATAGTACACGTCCTGAGATATTGTCTTTTACATTGGTTAATCAGTGATTTAGCAGTCCGATAACAGGGATTTAGGAGAATACTTCCAAAACTGATAGGATGGGTTTAACGCCCTCCTTTCTTCCTGGGAAAAGAATCGAAACAACAACAACAACAACAACAACAACAACAAACAAACAAACAAACAAATGGTGTTTTTCTCACTTCCAGATTCCGGTGAAGACAAAATAACACACCTTAATTCCCTAATTGACATTTATTTTCATTTATACTGTATGTAACATTCATGAAAGATACACCTAAACACTTGATTGGTGACTTTTGTTTTCTATCGGTTGTTTCAGTATCGAAATGTATAGCCCAATACAGAATGGCATTCAGTGCCCTCAGCTATCAATAACATTCTCGAAGGATACGCTCTCTTTTAGATATTACCAATGTGTCTTTATGCTTACATTCAGAGCGGCAGTCGAAAGAAAGATCTTAAATCACGTAACATGATGTTTCCCCTCCCAAGAACCTAGTTACCAGTGTGCTTTCAGAAACGTTATCAACCGTAAACCTGAACTTCTGTCATAATAATTTATCTTCAGCTTTGCCCTTCCATCAAGCTCTCCGCCGGGGACCCGGGTATATAAGTTTGTTCTTTGTTCCCACCTGCAGGCAGTGAAAGCCCGCTGTCTGTGAGATATTTCCCACTGAATGCCACTCTCAACGTTCCAGGGGTGACATCTCTTTTCTCATTGCCTCCGTCTTCTCTCCCGCTCTCTTTCCTCTCATCATCTATATATTTGATCAGCCATTTTGACGTGTAAACGTTCCTACCGTGTTTGGCACAATAAAGTTGTGATCGTGATGATGTGTCGTGAAACCCCAACACAAACAAAACAAACAACAAAGCTGCAAGAGTAAACACGCCTGCCAGCATAACTTTCAATTTCCCCCATTGTATGTTTTCCCCTTCGTTGAAGGAAAACCTGAAGTCCCGTGACATTTTCCATTCCCACATTTTCATCGATGTCGCCATGGGATACATTTAGCTTATGTGGCGTTTGTTTGTGTTAAGTGTTTGTGTTGGGGTTTAACGGCACATCAGCACGATTACGGCTATATTGTGTCAAACTCGGTAAAATACGTTTACAGGTCAAGAAGAAGAGAGGAAAGAAAACAGGGCAGAAGGCAGGAGCAAGCAGAGAGAGAGAAGAGATGTCACCCCCTGGAATGTCGAGTATGGCATTTCATGGGAGACAATCTACCGACGGCAAGCTGCCACCGCCTGTAAATAGAAGCAAAGAACCTACTTATATACCCCGACCCCGGGCAGCTTATATGGCATTGTTTTTCTCACTTGCACACTTTCAGTAAATCTGTCCGAGTACCCAACCTCTGGTTATGTCTTATCTCCATTTCTACACTTTTCTTAGCGCAGCTGAAGTGAAATGTTAAGCCATATGCCACATGGTCCCACGTGTATATTTTTTATTACAGTATAAACCAAACTCAGTTGGCATTTATCTCTGTTGTGTACTTCCATATACATATATATATACATTCTTTGACTTAAATTTCATCCACGGTACATCTACAGGCTACATCTTCCTAAAGTTGTCGGACCTGAAACCTCAACTAAATTGACATACATCGATGGTTGTAAACTTTTCATCCACGCGATACGAGTCTAATACACTCCTGACAACATTACTTTTTTCCCTCCACTAGACACCTTTCCGCAGGGCAGTTGAAGGAAAGCACTAGGTCACGTGACAGTCTACCTAGATTTTACTCTTCCATTGTTGCCCTGAAAGTGTAAATACTCGCAAGTGCACTTTACATTTCCTTTATATTATCATTTCAGTGACACTGTCGCACGATAGAACCTGTCTACCTCTATAGTGTGTATGAGCATTGAATCAGTCGACCAATGCAAAGGAGGCAAGATTGAAGACCGATTCTTGGAGCGTCAGGAAAACTAAAGAACTTCAAAAGGTGAGGATCTCAGGAAAACAATGATTACATAGGGGGAAGAAGATAATTCCATGTAAAGAAAACAACAATTTTATTATGAATTTATTATCGTTAGATCTGAATGTAGTCATCTTATCTAATTGTGTCTCACCTAGTTATCTTATCTTTCTACCATATGCCTTAATTAACATTATCTGATCTTGCCTAAACCTTTGCTGTCTTGTCTTATCTTAATCCCGTCTCATCTTATCTTATCTTATACCATCTCGCCTCGTCCCATCTTGTTTTATCTTAACTACCGTATGTTGTTCCCTAGTAATAATGTTTTCTAATCCCATGCTAATTGTTCCTGTGCAGATAGCCGAGACCACGTCATGAACGGTCAAGATGTGGAGTCGGCCAAGAATAACTCCAGCCTAGGCAGTCCGGTAAAGCCTGAGGCCGGGGTTGTAGGGGCGGAGGGCGCCGAAAAAGATGGCGGCGCCGGCAAGGAAAAGCTGAACAAGCGGGAGACCTGGGGCCGGGCCTTCGACTTCTTGCTGGCCTGTATCGGCTTCTCCGTCGGACTGGGAAACGTCTGGAGGTTCCCATACTTGTGTTACAAGAATGGCGGGGGTGAGTGCACACTTGGTGTTAAAAGCTCTTTGGGATTCTGTGTTTTAAGACAACAGTGAGAGGGAACAAGTCTTGAAAGTTTCCTCAAAGTTTGTTGGCTCTGTATTAGGAGAGCGGATCTCTCCAGGTTTTTGAAAGTTTCAAAATTCCGGCACGGTTGATAACTACATGAAAAGATGGAGGTGAATCACCTGAAACATTTCTCACAGAATTTTATAATTTTCGGTCCGGATTAGTGTCTTCGCTTTCGTCTGGAGATAATCCTACTTCAACTTCATGAATGTTGAAAGTAGGTCATGCAGCCCACCTTTAATTTGTTACCATGACTTGGATAGAGACCTCCGTTCCTACAGTTTAAAGTGTGTCTGTTTGTTGTTTATCTGTTTTTGGCTGTCCCTATGGATTTCTCTGTGGGCCTTAGACTGACTGGATACGTTAATCTTTTTTTTTTGGGGGGGGGGGGGGGGGGTAATTTGTATGCTACCTCTCTGTATTGGGAAAATAAAATCCTGCACTTTATGTGTAGAATGATGTTTGTAGGTCAGGCAGTCTCTTAGAAATTTTAATAGCTGATATCGGCCTATTGTGTACCAGCACTGTGCTTTCGTGGCATACACCTGAGCCAGGGCCATGGTGGAAATCCTCTTGGCCAACTTCGAAACTTTTTGATATAACAAAGTTACCATATTGCTCATCTGTTACACAAATTTGGCGATGATTTGAGTGCAACTTTAAACGTTTATCAACTATTGTAATTTATAACCGAGATAATCAGACCGTGAGAGCTGTATTGCTAGTGTGTGACGTACATCATGCTGATCCGGGGATAAAAAAGCTGTTTTTTCTCTTAGATTGAATAACGCCAGGAAAATCATTTGATTAATAATGCAGCAAGAACGATGAGCTCAAAACCCGTAAGGATCAAGGGCTTCCCACAGGACAGTGCGGTAAATTCCCAT
This sequence comes from Peronia verruculata, assembly GCA_038406235.1. NCBI lineage: Eukaryota > Metazoa > Mollusca > Gastropoda > Systellommatophora > Onchidiidae > Peronia > Peronia verruculata. The sequence goes on along the minus strand of JBCAUA010019945.1, from coordinate 2,168 downwards.
GCGTGAGGCACAAGAACGGTATGAAGTGTGGAATTTAATGGGAGGTCGTGTCGTAGATTATCTGCCCTTTCCAAAAGAGGGACTTAAGTAAGGGAGATCATTTTGACCAGACTTTTACTTACCTTTGCCAGACAAAAGCTGTGTTGAGCAAGCAGTGTAAGGAGGGAAAAATCCTTTTACTGTTTGCCATTTGAAAGACTGATCCCCCCCCCCCCAAAAAAAAATAAAAAATTGATAAATAATAACAAAGTGATTTTTTTCCTCTTTGCACTACTAGTTCAATCCTTCTTTTGTTTGGTGAAGGGGAAATAATGGGATTGAGCACAAGGATCTCCTATTGGCTTGTTGACATCAGTTTATCGAAAACTCAATATCCTAAGGAAAGCATGTCGAAAGCCCTGTGGCCAGTCTAGACCGGACCTCTTTCTATGACTGCTTTATAGAGTGTTAGCTTTGTGCTGCGAACGTGGTAAAAAAAAAAATGGAGGTTTGATTGTTTCATTATTTTGCTTGAATGACATAGGCTGTGAGGAGATTTCCACCTTCCTTCTTGGGTGGTCTTTCTAGTCCCATACATGAGTTAAAAGATTGTAATGGTAAGTTGAGACTTAGAAAATGTCCAGGCAACAGCTTACAAGATAAGAGACCAGCACTGGCTGGGCTGGGCATTCTGAAACCAGAGCCACCAGAATAGAGGTGAAAAGCCATACCGCATATTGTCAGTCTTGACTTCAATGTCTGTCAACCTTGTGTGGACCGAGGACTTGTCTTGACATTTGAGCTTTTTAGTTGAGGAGCAAAACAAATATATTGGTGGAATGCTGCAAGGCCCCTTAACGCTTTCACTGCCACGATTTCCAGCTATTTATGCCTGACCCCATCATTGTCGAAGAGGACATTATTCTTTATTTTCAAGTGTCAAATATTTGACATTGGCACTGTGACTTTCGTTATTTGATTGAATAAAGATTAAAATAAGCAAAGAATAAGAATTTAAAAGGTGTCACAAAAGTCTAAAGGTCGTAGTGCTGACAGTCAACGGATTATTCCTAGAGGAGCCAAAAGATCAATCGTGTCAAAAATTCATTCCCTCAATATTCGTTGCGTTTGTATTCCACTCTAATGGCATAGAAATAATGAGGAAGTACCCGGTTTAGATTGTATTTAACCATAACTGACGTTTCTGCATTGGGTTAACCTTGGTACACCACGAGTGTTTGCCTCTGCACTCACAGGGTGAAATTGCTTGCCTGTGTATATAAGGTACTTCATGGGACTGAACTCTGTTTGGACTTTTGAACCGCACAGTGGGAGGTTAAACAATGTCCCTGGCCTCTCCAAACTTCCCAGTGCCTTAATTCGGCCCTTCTGTTTCTTTTGAGGTACAGAGAATGAACATGTTCTGAACGCAGAATCAGCTAAGTTCGTCCCCTTTCCTGAGTACAAAAGATATAAATCAAAAATTACAAAGAAGGGAAGAAAATCACGGTGTGTTTGTGGGGGGGGGGGGGGGTCCTGAAATACGGGTTTTCATTTTTAAAAAGTGCGATTTTCTTTTAAAAGCTGTGCCTTTTCTGCATATACAAAAATGGTATCAAAAAGTCGATAAGTCCATGGTAACGTGTTTGACCAATGGTAATTCAACGGTACACCTAGCATACTGTCAACCAGGATTTGGCTCCTCTTGGCTGTTACATGCAGTCGTACGTCATCGCTATTTGATTATAAATAGCCAAAGAGTGCACAAAACACTTTTTTCTGACCTCTTAATTGAAACATGCGAAGCAAAGAGACTGTAGAACAATATCTCAAAGAATAATTTCATCACATGGTAGATTTTTCTAAAGAAGTTTCCGTTACTCACGCTTCAAGTAACAGGAAAAAAGGTAATTTTTCCCTTCTCTTCAATGCTTGTGTTAAACCTCTTGTACCTGACAAATGGAAGTAATTGATTGACGGTCAAGATGGCTGATAGGATCGTGGCCAGTAGACAAGTCCTATCTGGCGTCCCCATCACGAATCCCACTGCATGCTCACGGTTTTTGACATGCTATCGCCATGGTTTTGAGGGCTTTTCAGTTCGATTCTTGAATGCCAATTTGTATTAAGTTTGGAATTTCCGAGAGGTGAATAGATTTGTTCCGACCAATCGAACGGATGGAAATCCC
>JBCAUA010019924.1:0-12754 GCA_038406235.1 Peronia verruculata | reverse complement strand
GTGTTCTATATTATGTCTGTCATTGTTTTAATTAACTTTTGTTGAGCCTGATATCACTAGTCCATTCAAATAGAACGAGGCTTTAGACTGTCAAATGACTTTACTTTGTATACTTTAGTTTCGACTAACTGAACCGTCTGAGATGGATCAGTTTCACGGGGTAGCTGAACCGTGAAGTGCATTACCTGCGGTTCGCCAACTGAACTATCCCATTTCTTTGTCTTTTATCGAAAAGTAGCAAACAACTAGAAGTAACAAGATAATAATTCTTAACTGACGATGTAAAAGAAATATAAACAATCACACTGTATAATAATATGATCGCGTTTGCTTTAAAACTAATATGCTAAATTCTGTCTGGAAAATGTCGAAAACTTTACACTGCTCTCCTGAACATTTAGCTTTTCCGGGATGGCGTAGTTGGCAAACAGCACGACGAATTATTTGAATACAGACATTTGACTACAAAATCTCTCTCCTCTTCTGTAATATTTCTAAGCATTAGTTTTTATCATATGCTCAGCTTGTGGCTTTGGGTTTCTCAACGACATGCTATGTCATTTTTCAGATTTGCCATCAGTGGAAATTCAAGATATTGGGAGATGTGTCAGCGGTTTAGTCCCGGCCATATCTGAGGGCTTTGATGATGCTTGCCCAAGAAGGGACTACCTGAAGTGTTTGATGAGAGAGATAAATGTTCTGAGCTTGGGTCTTACAGCTGAAAACATCAACTTCTTAAAGTCTCAAAACGAATCGTTTGTCTCTGCCTTCGGCATCAGTTGTGACATAAGCCTTGAGGAATTATACAGAGAACTACAAGAAGAACTGGGTCAGGGTGGTGGAAATGAAAACAATGCTGGATCTGATGGAAATGAAAGCAATGGTGGATCTGATGGGAATGAAAACAATGGTGGTTCTGATGGAAATGAAAACAATGGTGGATCTGATGGAAATGAAAACAATGGTGGATCTGATGGGAATGAAAACAATGGTGGTTCTGATGGGAATGAAAACAATGGTGGATCTAATGGGAATGAAATCAATGGTGGATCTGATGGAAATGAAAACAATGCTGGGTCTCTGGGAGGTGGAAAGAATGGCGTTTCTGGTGAGTTGTAATTCTCACGATTATAAAATAATACTGTCAGGATCGCAGGCTTCTTTCTTCTTCTTCTTCTTCTTCTTTTTTTTTTTTTTGGAATTGAAATTCTTTGAAACCTTTAGTGGTCTGAATGAAAAAAAAAGAAAGAAAGAAAATAAAATAATAATCATAATAATAAAATAAAATTTAAAAAATAATAAATAAATTTAAAAAATAAAATAATACATTTCAATGACACATTGTTTAATAGTGAAATGGAATTTGGATACTCTTTTCCAAAAGTCTGTGAATGTAAGATTCGTGTTTGACGAAATAATACTATTTTTCTCTAAAGCACGTTATAAAATGGATACTCGTTCAGTACTTAAAAGGTTGGTGACTGGAATGATATCCCAGAGCCAATTACACATAATGTGACAAGTTGTATACTCAGGGTTTTATGTAAACATTCATCTGTTCCTTTGTTGACGGGCAATCTTAAATACATGAAACAATGAAGAATGTGTGTTGTGGCAAACATTTATGGCTTCTTATCAAACAAAGTAGAATAAAAAGAAAACTTCACCAACCTTATCTTAAACCAAAAAAGACAAAACTTTGCCCTTTTCTTGAGTTGTCAGTCAAAGGTAGCAAAGACAAAGAATTCCAGTTATCTAATTCGGAGCTTTCTATATGGTGGCTGTGTACGTTTTAATAATGTTACATAAATAAACGTTCTTTTTCTTTTTTCTTACTTTCAAGGCCGTTATCCAAACGCCCTTGGTCATAAACAATGCAGTATTAAATTAATCCAATTAAAACTGATCTTCATTCTCAAGGGCTACCATGATAATATTGGTTGCATGTTCTACAGTGACAATTACAACAAAATAAAGTTTTTTAAGAGAGTCTATGTTTCTTTTGAGCAGCATCAGAGCCTGACGAGGGCGTAAAACGCCGAAAATTTGCTTGAAACGACACAACTCAGCAGTGAAGCGCTTTGGCAAGAGGATTCTCTCTTCATTTCTTATACATAAACAATCAATGTAATAAATAACAACAACCCTATGACTCAATGATTCATCCTGGTCTATTCATACTTTAAATTTTAAATGTATGCAAATACAAGAGTGGCATATCAAACCATTTGCCCTACTTAAAATTCTGTTCCCAGACAACGTGTCACGGCCTGTCCCCTCCAACGCCCTCCCACTTTCCTTCTCGCCTCACCAAACCGCATACGCAAGCATTACATCGGCTCTGAATGGATGATGTTGAAACCGAAAGATGTGCCATTAACTAACATGCCTGGACCAAACAATTTTTCAACACCATTTAATTATTCGAATATCTAATGCATCACGTCAGTCTCTAAAAGCTGTATTTTGTTCACTGTGTTTCAAAGGGCGAGTCGCAAAACTATACTTCGATTTTCTCAGAATTTTCGGGGAAGGCCATCTTGTCAAATTACGTTGGCAAAGTCGGCAACGGTAGCATTAACACACGACCACTGGGATCAGCATCAAAATCTATGGCTCAAACAGTCTGACAAAATGCGTCCATTCATGAACAGCTTGTTTCCAGAAGGAATTGGTTGGCGATATTTCTCTCGCTCTCTCTCTTTCTCTCTCTTTCTCTTTTCTCTCTCTCTCTCTCTCTCTGTCACTCTCCATTTCTCTCTCTCTCTCACACTTTTTTTTTTTTTGAGAGAGAGAGAGAGAGGAGAAAGCGATGGTATATATATATTATTCGTATCCAATGTTGTGGGAAATTACCTATCAATAGGTGGCGAAATTATCAAAAGTGCGTTGAATGTTCACACTAGTCGTCATAACTCTATTTTTGATTGTCTCTCAGTTTCTTATCAGCTCTTACGCATACCCTTCACCTTAAATAGGTTTATGCGCAGAAACTGTGTTTCCGCCCTCAAAATCATGATTAAAACTCTTGAAATTTCAAAGTGCCCACCTGATTAAAGACTCGTAGCTTAAATCTTGCAATGGACTTCCTTTAAAAAGAGAAGATATATGATACAATGACATAATACTCATATTACAACAGCTTCGGGCATGAATTTCTATATGTGAAATGTAAAGATCATAATGACCTGCATACACTAGCACATCCAACTGACATTTCCAAAGGCGACTGTGAGTTGGATTGTCATATAGCCCAGGGTCAAATCAAAAGAACAAGAGATTCTTCTGTTCCGTGTTTATTACTGATCTGCATCAGATGGTGTACTGCAGCGTTATTACATAATACCAAATAAGTGGGAAGGTTAAAAATGAATACTTAATAAACATCAACAGGTTTGACATATCTTCTAGTTAGAAACAAGCCAATAGGCATATTTTCGCCTAATTTTTGTCCACTAATAACTTTTTTTCAAGGGGTGTATTTGGCTACCCTGTGCCTCCATATTCACAGAGCCCACAAAAAAAGGCGCACTATGATTAAAGCCAAAAGTCGTGAGCACGTTTGATTTCAGCTAGAGCTGTGGCTACAATGAGTGCAAAAATAGTGTGCAATGAGTGCTCTAAAAGAAAACTCGGTTAGACAATACATGTATTGTGATTTTCAAATTTACGGAATGCATTTTTTCTGAGAACCCTGCACTTTAACATTTGAAAAATTCCAATAAATTCAATACGAGCTTTCAGTCACCAATGTCCTTTTTTTTTTTTTTTTCTCATGGTCATAAAGACACGATAGTACTTGGTAAGATTTCATAGAAGCAAGCTGATGTGTTTCAACCACGCAAGCGTTAACAAATTCGATCCTCCAACACTTACATTCTTAATGTTTCAAACATAGAATACGTTGACATCTAAAGACAGATTTCGGTATGCACACTCCAATGGCAGGGAAAACTTTTTTTTCTTTCTCTCTCTCTCTCTCTCTCTCTCTCTCTCTCTCTCTCTCTCTCTCTAAAATCTCACAAAGACATGTTATTGGTGATTTGCCCTTATCGGCGACTGCGAGTTGTGCATCTTTGATCGCCTATCTGGCAATTTGGTTTAAATGCGACAAATTATGCGATTTCTGTCTGCAGATGCTTGGGGAAAATAAGGGAAACATAACATTACAATAGAAATATAATATGTACGTTGGTTTTTTTAGTGTTTCATGATGTTCCAGTTTTTCTTTTGCGTGTATTCATCTGTTCTGCTTTGTTATTGCTGCTGTGGTTTCCCCCGAAGATGTCACTGAATTCTCCTTACACTGCTTTGTATTCATTATCAGTCCCTGGGAAATACTCACTGTATCCTTTGTGCTCACACTGGATCTTCTGATATGGAATGACACCCAAAAATGTATGACGGTGTTTTCGTGAGGACATCTCTTTGGCAACAGGCCAGCATATCACAGAGCGCCATTCTTTCATTCCAACATTTTGCCATTGCTGTTGAGGATTCCATTGAGGCTGTTGTTAACAGAATGCGCCCTTTGTACGTGCTCAAGTTTTGTTTTTTGATCTTCCGGTGCTTGAAGGATAAACTTATACAGTGCTGTCGTACAGCTAAGATAAATAAACAGCCGCGCATTTCTCGTTTATCTCTAGCCTTAAAGCATACTACGGGTTGTTCTTTCCCTTGGCATTCACACAAAAATAACAATGGGCGAAGCAGAATCACAAAGTGGTTGCTGACAAGAGGATGAAGAAGAAGAAGAATGCTCTGTTAACGGGAGTGAGTCTGTTACTCCCAAGGTCCCTGAATAATGTGTCCATATTTCGTTTTAACAGAAACAATTGCTTCGCGGCCAGCCTGCCTAATGTTGGATAATTCTGTTACGACATAGGACAGTTTATCCGAGTAAACGGTGACATGAATAGGCGGTTCTTCCTGGATAAACTGCTCTGCTATGGTAATGTCCAATAGTTATAATGCAGACCGTTAACAGCTGGGACTGTCAGCCCTGCCCTATTTATTTTCCTGTCTGACAGATGCCCGTGCATGATCATCGTTTGTTTTCTGCGAGTTTCTGTATGAGTTCATTTGCTTTGTGTGGTCTGTGCATCTGTGAGTTCGTTTGCGTGTATGTGTGAGAGTTCGTTTGATATGTGTAGGTGCGCGTGCACCTGTGTAGATAAATGAGCATGCCCGTGCACTTGTGCGAATGTATGTGTGTTTGTGTGTGTGGGTTTGTGTGCGCATGTGTGCGCATGTGTTTATGGGTGTGTGTGTGTGTGCCTGCGTGTGTTTGTGTGTGTGTGTATGTGTGTGTGTAAGAGAGAGAGAGATGTCCCTATACCTACGTCGCGCTTTATATATAATCGGCTGTAAATAGTACGATGCGTCGTGTAAATTCTATTCAAATATGAAATGTCAAGTGGCTTCCATAACTGTCCTGGTCCATGGAAACAACGTGCATCCATCTTTATTTTTCTTTCTTTGGTCCTCCACAATCAATGATATGCCAGCTTCTCACCCACAGAGCTAGTTCATATACATGTAAACCTATTGTATAGTTTCTCCCGTCAGAAACGCCCGAGGGGGCAGTCATTTCCCCTGGGGAAAAGATCATTTCAACGTAAAATTTCTACCCGCTATTACCGCCGCGCAGACTTGATCAATCATAAAGACAGCAAAATAAATGAGACAAGCTAAAGATAGCAAAGAGAGCAGTTGGCTTTTTTTCCCCCTTGCAATTTGAAAAAAAAAAAAAGTCTCAAACCAAAAACAATATTTTACGTACAAGATACGAGCTTCTTTCGCCAGCCTCGGCTCTTACTTTCATAAGTTGTTGTTGTTGTTGTTATTGTTGTTGTTGTTGTTCTTCTTCTTCTTCTTCTTCTTCTTGAAACTATTTTTATTCCAAGCCTGGTCTGCACAATGATCTTTCTCTGACTACTCTGTTTCTGTGAGTCCAAAAAATACGTCTATATCATAAATTGGAAATTCAACACCAGCTGAAGTCTTCACAACTCTCAGTATTGCCTGGCCTTGAATGACAAACAGATCAGCCTGCATCTCGTACAAATAGTTTTAGAAAATGGGTTGCACTGAATCCTAGAGAAAAAATCATTCTTCCCTGGTTCCATCTTCTTGTATTGAAACAGAAAACTGTTTCAAAAAGTCATCGTTTAACATTATATAACAGGCAAACTGATGCCTCACACTGAACTTTTGCACGGTATACACGTACGCCAATATGACACGAGTTTAAACTAAAGCATGCCAAACAGCGTTTCTCTTCTCATTTTGGTAACGTAGAGAATCAATATATTCCTCTCCCTTTGCCTTGCCCTCCCCTCTCTCAAAACTCCCACCTAGCCTTCGCACAATAATTCATGAGACACATCCATTCTTACTATTCATATACTCACACCGTACACCAACCGAAGCCTCTGTTCACCCATCATTAAAAGTGTCATACATACAATATAGCTGGCTGTTTGGCATGAATGCATTGTCTATTGCCTTCACCATCAATCTCATTCACGTAAGCACATATAATATGCATTCACCCATCCACATATAAGGCCATGAGCCCATCCATCTTTCCACTCATGAATTCATATATCCATATATCCATCCATCCATCCATCCTCCACATCCATCCATCTGGCACGCATGTACAGAGGCACATACTTTCCATATCTGTGACATATTTTCATTCTTTTCTATATGTCCTAAAGTTAGCGTCTGTTTATCTTTAATTACCACTGTCACGTACACAATAGCACAGTTCATCCCCGACAATACCAATCACCAATGACACGGCTCACATAAACATATCATCCCAACAACCTGACTTCCCCACCTTCACCTCTTTACTTTTGTCCTTCCCCTTTATTACGTACTTTGATAAACTTCTTTTTCTCCCTGAAATCGATGTTTCGTGACAAACTGCGATTCAATCTCACAGGTCCTGAAATGGGGACTTTGCTAAGATAAAAAAAAGATCGATTTCGGATTTTTGTTTGCTCTTAAAAGTTATGCCTTTAGCGAATATAAAAATGGTAGAAACGAGTTGGTATGTCCATTCTAAGATCTAAGGTCTTGAAAGAGTGGTCATTCAATGGCTGACCGGCATCACTCCTGGCTGCAGATCCTGGCTCATTCGGGGCTCTATATTTAATGACAGATGAGCAATGTTTCGTTTTCTAAGGGCAAATGATACACAGAAGACTTGATTATAATCTCCGCCACCAATCTCGGGAGCTCCAATGCGGAAATGGACACTGGCTGACCATCTGAGACGCTGACCACACCAAAAACTAGCTAAAGTTTTCACCAGAATCTCTGAAATAACATTTCCATGGCCTAATGAGAGCATACTTTGCCCCATTTCTGCTATTTCAGGGTACGGTAGTGCAGTACCTGTCATAGCAAGGGTCAAGACACTTTTATCTCTGACCAACGAAGACATGGCGGCCATAACAGGCCTCCCAGACCCCCGAAACTACTCTACAGTAGCCGTTAGTGATAGGTGTAGTGTAAAAGAGAGAGATATATATAGAGGGGGGGGGAGATAAAAGGCTAAAGCAGATACAAAGCAAATACCCAACAAAAGGCAAAATAAGTCATAGAAATCATGGAGAGATCTTCAGAATGTGGAACTGTTTCAGGTTTGAAAGCAAAACATCAGTACTGCTTTTGAGTATTTTTTTTCTCGTTGACAATACTCTAAAAGCGTTTTTCAGCACCAATGTGCTATCTCTTTTTACTTTCTGCACCAGTTATTATGAAATCTGGCATGAATACAGAAGACAGAAAATTTTTGTCAGAAGGAATTTTCGATAACATTTTAAGTTTTCGAGAAACACAAGATTCTGGGTCCAAATTATTGAAAAATCCGCGTCCTTTTTACATACCAATTATTTAAAACTTGTGGAAAATAAACTGAGCATTTTGTCAAAAAATCTGGTCCAACAAAATTCGAGATTGAACTAAAAAATGTATACGCAACATTCGAAGCAAATCAGCTGAAAAATGTAGGAGTCTATTTACAGTAAAGTTACACAATAATGGGGAGCAAAATCCAAGATTGCAGCCGTTTTTATGGCAGCCACGAGTGATTTCATTTCCGATTGTTTTCCTCTAATCTGACCAGGCCAAAACCGGTGGGAAGGAGTGTAATCAGTCCCCCCCCCCCCCCCGCCCCGGCGGTTTCCAGAATGACAACTAGGACCCCCTCCCCTCTCCCATAACTAAGGCACAGCCTACATCAATTAACAATCCAACACTCACTTGCGCCTTTTTTGGCTCTTCGCCCCCAAGTCACCTCCCTGCCCAAATAGCCGCCTCATTTTTCTCTGCACCATTTACATCCTAAAATTATTACCCATGATTTTCTTTTTTTTTTCCCGCCCAACATTTTCTTTCTTTCTTTCTTTCTTTCTTTCTTTATTCTTTCTTTCTTTCGTTCTTTCTTTCTTTTTCTCTCTTTCACTTTCCACTCTTGGACACATACACACGCCGACTGAACAATAACGATGTCCCTCTTACCCACCGATCTATTCTGATTGTGTTTTTCATCATTTGTATTTCATTCAGGCCCATCAATGTTTCCCCTAGAACTCCCTGCCTCTGATACAATCACTTAAACATTCTCTGACCAAACCCTTGGACCCCGCCCTCGCTCTCTCTCTTTGACTAACCCCATCCCACACTGCTTCACCATTCATACGATCCTACAGCGTTCTCTCTCAGGGCTCGACCACCCGACTTCCTTCTCTCGCCTTTCCATCACGTGCTCACACCAGCCATTTAACAGGGCACTAATGATATCTCTCATCTCTAACTGTCATCCTTCCCCAGTAGACCCATTCTAATGATGTTTTCTCTCTCTCTCTTTCTCTCTCTCTCTCTCTCTCCCTGCAGCCCAACAAATACACAGTCGATGATGATGTAGTTAAATGCTCTCCCTTGTTTTCCCTCACATACTCACACTAGCTAATAGAACATGGTCGTGATATCTCATTCCCCCACCCCCTTCCTTCCTTTTCCCAATCGACCCTTTCTGATGATGCTTGGTTTGGTTTGGTTTTCCATTAAAAGGCGCATGGGCACGATCACACCTATACTGCGCCTAGCACGGCATAATAGTTTACGTTAACATTAGACAGATGATACATCGACAAATGTATAATAGTATCAACATATTGATCACTTGGGCTTTTCCTCCTCCCCCCCCCCCCCCCTTCTACGTATCCTTCCTGTCCCTTCCTTACCCAGACAACCTCTTCCTTTTCTCCTGCATCACTGACACTATCACAGATCATTAATATTTCACACAAGAACAATATATACATGTACGAGTATGTATGCACTATTGTGCTTTGTCGTATGCCGTACGCCATGTTCGCAATTTTCTTCATACACGTTCACTTTGATAGTTCTAATAAAAGACTCTTCCTTCTATAGAATGATACTCTCACTTAGCTCTGTGTCCTTCACTCAAAAACCAAGTATTTTGGCCTTCTCTCCTCCCATTCCCTCTTCTTCTACCGACTCTTCCCCCCCCCCTCCATCACACAAACACCAAACACCTCTATCCTACTCTTACCCACCTGACCCTACTTGTTCCCATTTTAAACAGTTCAACATTCGATTATCATGCTCATACTCCTCCCCCCCCCCTTATTCCCCCAACCCATCTTTCTAAATCCTCCTTTAACTGCCTCTAGACTTCCTCTCCACCGCCCACACTACTAACTTAAACTACATCACCGACGGCACGTTCTCTCTATGTCTCACCTCTCTCCCATCCAATATCTCCCTCCCCCTCCCCTGTCTCTCTTTCTCTCTCTCACTCTCTCTCCCCGACAAACACTCTCCTTTCTTTCTCCCCTCCCCCGCCAGCCACGCCTGTCTCTTTTCCCACAATACCCGACAGACCCATTCTGAAGATGTTTCATAATCTTCATAAGTCCCGTAATTTTAAAAAAAAGTTTCATCATGTATGAAGTTCTCAAAATTTTCCGATTTTCATGTTCCAACTAACAAGAGAAAGCGTGATTTTTCCCCCTTAAATATAATGAGTGTACTATGCCTCTCGTACACGGCAAGGGAAAGGCACTTTCGTATATCGTCTTTATAAGTTCACTCTCCACTACCCACACCACTGGTGACGTTTTATTTTATTATTTTTTTTCAATGTTCGTCCAAGTGAGCCTCTCTCTCTCTCTCTCTCTCTCTCTCTCTCTCTCTCTCTCTCCTCACACCAGTTAATAGACCACTAATGATGTTCGGGCTCCTCTCTCTAACCTTTACTCTCCCTCTTCCCCAATCGACTCACTCTGATAAATGTCTCCCAGATTCTCTCACACATACTTAGACAAAACGCCTTTTTTAAAATCGTAGTTTACATTTTTTTTCTCTCTCTCTCGACTATTCAAATACATGTACAACTTTCCATAATATTCATTATCTAACAGTGCACCTAATTCAAATACATGTTAGAAAGAGAGATTTCAAGATTAAATGTCGATGTTTTCGAAACTGAAGTTCTTATAGAAAGCATGTTTTGTCAGAATACGTCATTACTGCCTTCTCTTCTCCAATCCCTCCCTCCACCTAACCCCCCCCCCTTCCCCTACCCAAGGGACCTCCCCTGGCCTTCATCCACACTCTCGTCTTTTGTGACAAACATTATGACTCAGCAGAGGCGACACACACTTTCAGGGAATGGACGGGTGGGTGAGGGTGGGAGAAGAACCGAGGACATGGAAATCTGATACCCAATTTCTCACATTCACTGCGGCCATGGAGGGGTCAACCCAGGCCAGCTCCGGTCATGCCGGGCCAGGCACAGCATCTAGAGTGCAACTGTCCACTGTGCTCTGGGATGTGACAATTAGAACTTTGGGCTCGAAATTAAAGGTGATTAGTTGGAGGAGAGTGGAAAAGATGGAACAACATTTCAGAAGGATGGATGGATAAATGAAAAGATGAATGGATGGATGAGTGGGTTTTCCTCATTTTGTGTGTGTGTGTTTAGTTCTCTTTTTTTTTTTTTTTTGTATCACTTAATTATTCTGACATGGTGCACATTAGGAACAGAACAACGGAGTGGTGTAATGCAAGACAATGAACAAATAAGTATTCTACAATCAACGTGTCGAGAAGCTGTGAGAAGGTCAGCTAAATCTAAGTCCATAACGCTACGCTACGGGCAGATAATGGAAATCCCAGCGCAAGAGAGTGATAAAATTTTCCCAACGAACTTGTCGCCCTTTGCCTCGACAGAGGCAGCCAGGGACAGTGAGAGCTAAGCCCTTCCGGGAATGCAAGCAAGAGGGGAGAAGACAACGGTACAAACATCGCCAAATAGAGGGGAACAACTGCACTACAGACAAACACCAGTGAATCGCCTTTGTTTTTTATCGATTGAAGCAACAAGGACACATTCAGTAGCAGCAAGTGCAGGGGAAAAGTTTTTTCACGAGAAGAGAGAGGACAAAGAAACTATTGAGTGTAATTTTTTTTTTTTTTTAATCAAGTTCAGGAGTTCAACGCATAACAAGCACATCCAGTAGCATCCGGTGCTAGACAAAAATATATATATATAATTTTGAGGTAAGGAAAAAGGAGGCACAGAAGCTAGGGTGTGCAAAAAAAAAAAAAAAAGAAAGAAAGAAAGAAAGAAAGATAGAAAAAAGAAAGAAAGAAAGAAAGAAAGAAAGAAAGAAAGAAAGAAAGAAAGAAATAGGAATCAACTTCATGGGTAAAAATGGCACAGACTTTCATCAGACATTCAAGTCCCACCTATGGTAATTCAACTATGGTCGGATAAAAGGTTCGACCTAATCTATAAAATGGGAAAAGGATGAGAAGACGAAATGGTTTTGCCATTATCTGACTTGCTTTTGAAACATCAGTTTTAATATCTCTAAAAGACGAGCTAGAATTTGGTCTGAATCATTTGTGATGACCATCAGTGGTGGCTCCGTGATGAAACGCAATATCCAATGGCAAGCTTCAATATATGTCCGCATTTAAAATTGAAATGTCAGTTCATACACCCGTTTTAATATTTCTAATGGACGACGAACAACCCGATGGCTCTGTTTGAATCTTCTTTGACAAACATTAGTGGAGACCGGTGGCGAAAAGAAATATATAAGTCACTGATATGTATCAATAGGGATTGCGCTGTATGAGTATCTACTGGTTGAAGTGTGCTTACAATGACTATCACGAATGTCAAAACCGGGATTATTAATATACAAACGCCTGAAATCAATAAACTGTGTCAATGCCTAATAAAAGATATGAAAGTAAATGTATAGTTTAAGAAAATACAACAAATGATTGACAGACGCACAAACTGCACAGTGGAAATCATTCCCAACAGGAGATCCGACTAATGCCGGTGTCCAACTACAAAATACATGAACCTTTATTGGGCCAAAAGTCATAAGAGCTGAATAAATCTCGAGACAGAAGATTGCCAACGACCAGCACATATCTGTCACTTTCATTCTACAACTAACTTGGTTCTTGATGTTTGGCATCCTTCGGTTTACAGAAGACTGTAATGTCACAGCTGTTATAGCACAATTTCCAAAATCATTTTTCGTTCGGGGGACAGTGTCAACAAATTGATTTTGATTGAATCAAAGACGTGATTTTGGAGATGTCGATGTGTGTGTGTGTGTGGGGGGGGGGGGGGGGGGGGGGGGGGGGGGGGGGGGGGGGGGGGGGGGGGGGGGGGGGGGGG
>JBCAUA010019902.1:0-12756 GCA_038406235.1 Peronia verruculata | reverse complement strand
CTTGTCACATCATATAAACAAAGTCACATGTGAGCGATGTTTCCTAGGTCATGTGATTTTGCTGAAAATACCTAATTCAGTGTGTGACAGTGCAGAAGCCCTTTTTTACATTCAGCAAAATAATCATGGGGATACTTGCCATTTCTTTGTCTCTTGATTTAGGAGGATGCAGTAAAAGGAGAGCATTTCAAGAGGTAGGAAAAGTTTCAGTGTCTGAGTTCAAATCATAATCTTTTTAGAAAATCTTAAGGTTTCATGATAAAGCTTGAAGAGGGAAAGTTATTTTTAGTGAAATCCGTAACATCATTTGTCAATGTAATAAATTCATACAACTGCTAAATTGGATTTTTTTTTTCATTGGTGAAAACAATTGTTTTCTACAGAGTCACAATGGTCGAATAGCATTTTGCTATGTAACTTCCTTTTCTATATCAACTCTCTCGCCTTTTCATTCCATTTCCCTTTAGAACTAGAAGCTTGAGGTTTTGTCATCCAATAACAAAGTTAGAACAGGTCAGCTACAATCTCTGTGATATTTTGTTTAGATGGATGAATTCCTGATCCATCTTTTTGAGCATGACAATAACCGTGACTTGTTTTATTGTTCTTTATAGCAGCTGTGCATCTTTTTGAGCATGACCATAACCGTGACTTGTTTTATTGTTCTTTATAGCAGCTGTGCATGATTTGCTAAAACTGCAAAAACCCTTTTTGTGGATCCAGTTTCCATCATTTCTTTTGATAGTTCATGCCTCTTCACTTTTTGTTAATGCGACTCTTTCACTTTTTCATTTCTTTCATCATCTAGATCTACCTCACAGATTTTTTGTTTTTGTTTTAATTTTCAAAGAAAACCATGTTCAAACAGTAGCCAGAATTAAAATCAGTTGTGAAACTGTCCTATGTCTTTCTTAAAAAATGACACTATTTTTAAATGTTTGAAAGCATTCACACTGAATGGCCACGGAAATGCTATAAGGTGTTTATGAGATTGGGAAACATTAAATGTAATTTGGTGGAACTTGCTGAGTAACACCATTTCAAGGACTGTTTACAAAAGCATCAAGTTTTGTGTATATAAATATATTTATATTTTTGTGTAATCCAATATACTGACATCAAATGTTTGATTACCAAATGTTTGTGTGAAATTAAAACTTCCATACCTCCACACTTTCTCAACCAATCCCATGACAGTAGCGCTGGGAAAGATCCGTAAAAGAAAGTTACCGTGATTACCCGGGTCCCGTCTCTGAAGATCCGTGGAGACCCGTAATTGTCAAAGTAATCATGTCTCATCGAGAATCTGCGGGTTGAGGAGCAAGCAAGAGCGGAGACCTGACAGACGATTAGATTTCTATTGTCCAAATCCAGCTGCGCATCGCATGTACTGTTAACAAATCCTCTCCCACCCCAAGCAGAATGATTAAAAAAAAATAGTAGCCGAGGCCTCTTGGTGCCAACTGTCTACGCTCAAGCTGTGTGATATATACCTCTCTTCTTCATCTCCAGTTGGTTGTTGTTGATTACTAGGCTAGCAACTAGCTTGATCTTGGCCTTGTAGACTGGCCAACCCTCATTGGCGTAATTAGTTTACTGCCAGGTCGTCCCGTTGCTTCCAACACCACAATTACACCTGTGATTAGGATCCAAAAACCTGTATCTGTGATTACTTGCCAAGTCCCATGATTACTGATTACTTTGACGGGACCCCACTCTGCTCTACATGGCAGAGAACTATCATTGTACGACCTACAGTTCTGCAAATATTAGAACTCTACTGAATTTCATGAGAGTGAAAGTTCAATCCTGTGTACACTTCATGTGCTTCAATTAGTACACTTACATGTAATAAGTTTCATACTGGCACATGTCAGTTTCATACGTATTACCCACAAAAATCATGTTTCTACTTAATAGGCTACTATGGGTGCCATGATTCTTAACACTGTAAACATTGTTACAACTAAAATAATATCTGTAGATCTAGATCTATGAGCAGACTGACTTTGGTATTCATACTTTACCATAAAGAACTAGATCTAGATCTAGATCTAGCTACTACTGTGACTACTAGTTGATAATATTTTTTCCTCTCGGTGACATCTGTGGGTAAGTTTCCTCCGAGCAGGAGCAGATTGCAGTTGCTCTTCAATCATCATTGACTGAGTGTCAGTCCAGTTTGAAAATTTTAAATACAGATCTAAATCTTTGTTGGTTCATTATTAAGCTGCTGTGGAAAACAAACAAACAAAAAAACTGCCATCCAATCTCACTGACAAAATTAAATGTCATATAATATTCATGTCCTGTCCATTCCTCTATCAATTTCTTATGGTTTTGATATCACACGTTTGTCCTCGTAAAATTTGGGAGCCAGATTAAAGTACAATAGATCTAGATCTAGATCTATACCCTAATAAACTACGTTGATTACTATGATTTGGATCTATTGCGGACTTACTTTTCCTCGATGTTGTTCTGGTGGATCTACCTGTACCGAATGCTAGGTGTGCACCTCTTGTTTGTTTTCTAAGCCTTTCAATCCTAATAAGGTGTGCACCTCAAAGCACGCTTAGCAGTGGACATTCCCGATCCCCATACTTGTCAGGCCTATTTCGAGTACCGGGTATTCTTCTAGATCATTCGAAGTGTTTGGACCTTCTTGCTAAAAATAGCCCACTCGCTAGAACGTGTATTTGTTGCCGCTCCACCACGAGATATGTGAACAGTTGTCACCGATCCTGTGCTTTTTTATGTGTTTTTCTTTGTCAATGTGAACAGTTTGAAGTATTTGTACCCCCTAGCCTACTAAAATTAAACGGGGGACTTCCAGCCGTTCGCTTGGTCGAAACAAATCTACTACAGGCACTCAAGCGAAGCATTATTTCACAATCACTGATCAGCTCCAAGTACAAAAAAGAGGAAGGAGAAAGAGGGGATGTGTGTGTGTCGGGGAAAGGGGGGGGGGGAGGAGGGAGAAATCGGTGCTAAAATATACAACAGATTTCTTCAATCGTAGTTTTCGCGTACACGTACACGTTGCTTGTGCAACCTTTGTCTTAAGTTACACGGTATAGATAATTTATCTTTATAACAATGAAATGAGTATGGCCTCTCATCAAGGCTACTGGCTCTACATTCTCGATTTCTATACGGAAGATGTAAGTAGCAATAGCCATGAACGCTTTTTTGAAGAGATTTGGAGAGACCGGAGTATCCAACACTATCGTGAGTTCGATAAGAAACCGCCAGCGGACTTTCCGGATGGGGAATTTCCGACACGTCATGTATGAGCTGTCGAACAACTCTATTAATGGAACATATGCAATCACGTAATTTTTTTACTTTTATATTTATTATTTTTTTAGCTGTAAGATAAATTCATGGACATTTTGACCTTCAATGAAAAAAAAAAAAAAAGTGACATAAAGTATGATTTGCTTGCCACCTATCGCACGCCACTAGTTACTCTCTTACTGTATACGGTTGTGTTCGCCAAGCTCAATGACACGAGCAAGGACGAGTAACCTGTAACGGAAAATTCCACACGCCATTGAGTTAAATGAGTGCTGTGCGCCCCCTTTTCATTCATGACTTTGCTAATCTCTCATTCACTAAAATTAGGAAAATTGTGTAGGATGATCTGCATACAGAACTGTTTGTCATAATAAGTTTCAGAATTTTGGACTTTAACATCGGAAAAACAAAAACAAAGTGATCTGCACCATTTTTTTTTTTTTTAATTATTTTTTTCTTTTAATGGAAGAGAAGAGATGGTAAGAAGACATTTCCATTGCATCTGCTATTGCACACCTTACTGGCACAGATACGCATCCATGGTTATGTCAAAAAGCCTGGTCAGAGATTGGAAGATGCTGTGGTCCTTACGCAGATTATTTCTGAAGTACATGTACATTTTTTGTTCAGTAGCTATTGTCACAATGACGGATTTCTTTCAAATCTTGATTGGCTTCAACATTAGTGAGCAAAACAAAAACAAAAAAAAAAAATGTTATTGTTTATTTTATTTCATGCATCATAAATCTTGATTGAAATCAATAAAAAATACAATCTGTGTGACTTTGTTAAGTTTTGCAGTGCAGTAAGTCAACAGTCTCTTTGCAAAAAACAACAACAACAACAAAACACACACACACACACATTTTAAAACTAAAACTGTTTAAACTTCATTCATCAACCCATCTGCTCCATGCAGTTGTGGAACATTTTTCTTACAGGCAACCTTTCAATTAAAAAAATAACTGCAACTGTTCTCATACTCACGGCAGGAATAAGATTCCTTGTGGCATTCAGATCTGATCCTGCTTTTGATCTCAATCATCTCTTTACTTTCATTGGTGCCCCATCTGTAGCACAAGACTTTCAGAGTCTTCCTGAAGGGCACGTCTTTGACTACTAAACTACATACAAATAAAACAATCCTCTGCTAAAAATGTTTCAAAAATTTATGAATGGCAATGATAGTGAATAGTGTTTGATCAAAAAGGATTGAACCAAACATTATCTAGTATATGCCATCAGGCTCTTACATATCTTTCATTCTTGTCCTAAATCTTTTGCACTATAGTATAACCTTGGTGTGTCTTAGCCATATTTAACTGAGAAAAATCTGATAGCCCACCCCACGAGATAACAGTCTCCAGGTGGTTGAAAGATATACAATAATAGAGAGAGAGAGAACATAGCTCATTCCTGTGGCTGACTCTGAAAACAAAAATGCTACTCTGAATATTTCTCTTTTGTGGTACATTACATGCAATTGTAATATTCATTTGTCCAGAGAATGAGAGCATTGCTTCTCCTGATGCCACTAAGGTGATCTCAGGATTTCGGGCCTATAAAGTTAAAGCCCTTGAGGAACAATTGCCTTATCAAATATTAAATATTTATTTTTATTCTTGGCCAGATTTATCAAACATAGACCAGTAGTAATAAATAGATTTTTGAAAAATATGTAAATAATCATTAATGGTCAAAACTTTATTCACACTGAAAATAGGGTGTCATGAACAAATATGTTGGCATCTTAATCTATCGCTCTTCTTGCTTTGACAGAACATTTGTTTCAAAATAGTTTTTATTTTGATAAAGCTGTATGTCTTACTTCTTTCAGATTTGAAGATAAGAGCTATTTGCCATTTTGTCACCAGTGAATGAGTTAGGAAGTTTTAACAATTGATCCTATGTCGTTTTTTGAAGAGACTGTCGACCTATTAAAATGTAAAACTTAATGGATGCCAGCAAATTAGATATTGTATTATTGATTTCAATGTAGGATCATGAAGGAAAAAAAAAATGACCTCACCAGCCATAAGAAATTCAAAAAACAATTATCAGTCAAGACAAACTACTTCTCCATTACGAAGTCAAAAAATGGAATTGCAAGCTTCAATTTACTAATGCTGTTGCTAGTACATGTGGCTAATAATAGCAGTGAGGTCCATAAACTGAAAAGTTATGTATGTCTTATTGCCCATGCTCCTCTATGTATTAGACATGTAGAGTCTGATACATTAAGTAAGAAAATAAATTTCTGTAGACAATAAATGAGTAACACATTCCAATAAAGGCAAAAATCAGTGATGATGAACGTTTCTAAATTTTATTTTATACACATAAAATTATTTCTGGTGAACTTTCTTAGCTTTCAACATGACAATAATAGTGAGGGTGAAAGTGATTGCTGAAAACAGTCAATGATCACAACAGGTTGAGTAGATCATGTTCACAGTTGTGACACAAATTATCATACGCGTTGTTCCAGTGCAATCTCACATTTACTTCACAAAAATTATTAATCAGATTATCTGAAGGTTAAATACACTCTGCATATACTAAACAATTACCCTCACTGGAAAATCAAGAATGGCATTGGAAGCTTATTCGAGAGCACTAAGACATCCCATGCCCAAAAAGCTAATTGCCAGGTGTGAATCCAATAAATGAGTACATGTACTTATATAAGTACATGTAAGCTAGCTATGAATTCTCATTACAAGATCCAAAGATGATTTGTAGTCTATCCCACCTTATCTGTAACATTCCCCATATATTTGTCAACCATTTTACCTTGTGATGTTGAAGAATCATTGAATATTTCTTACTGATGAGGGCATTATTGCCTTTGCTTTCGTTAAGGAAAAAATGAATTGTCCTTCATTTGGGAAACACTTATATAATACAATAATTATTACCCTTATATCTTAAGACATGAATTTTCAATGACAGTTAAAGCCATGAAGCAAATTCACTATATGGCCATGTCAAGGATCTGGATATTTAAAAAAAAAAAAGAAAAAAAGATTCTTCCTGTAAGAAAAAATTTAAAATGAGCAATTCCTAAAAATGGGGATGTTGGTCCGTTCAGAGTAACCATCAATATCTAAAACAAAAGGATTTGAAAGTAGACCTACAGTGTATGTCTTTTCCCAAAGTGATACCAAAATTAGACCTTTAAACTTCCTCGTCCTGCTCAACACAGTAACACATGTATGTGAACACATATATATCTCGCGCCCAGGGCAAATGAGTCGGAAGTCGCACTAGGCAACCTCAAGTTGTGGTTGTTTTCACCTATTTTACAATTGAGATACAAAAATTTATACCCCAATTTTTTTTTTTTTCATGTTAAAAATGGTTAAACTTTTGTTTTGTGGGGGGGAAAAAGAAAAATGAATTTGGTACCTGAGTCGGAAAATAGAAACAGCTGTAGCTTTAAATCACCCGGTGCACCTTTCGACTCATTTGCCCTGGGCGCAAGACATACAGGGTGAATGTAAGGAGTGGCACTATCAAGTCTACAAAATGTCTGTAGACAAAAAAATACTCTTGAAATTACACATGTACTCATAGTATTGTATGATTATATGAGAGATACAAAATGTATCGCAATATGTAATATTTAAATATATAATGAATTTGAACATGACACTCATAACATATTTAGCACTATTGTACATATAGGAACAGCTCATTTTGTAGCATGACGTGTGATATAATATGTACAATTTAAAGCCAGTGCATTGATAGCGATTGACAGAGATAGCAAGAAACAAAAAGCTGGTTTGATTGCCACCCACAAAATTGTCACCAACAATGCACCTTCCAAAAAAAAAAAAAAAAATGTATTTTTCATGAATGAGAATTATGTACAATTAAATACGCATGACAAGTCTGCTCTCCGTGATTTATATACATCCATTACATGCCACGTGTTGCGGTACAATTCTTTCTTTCTTCAGAGTTGAAATGGGGGCACAAGTGCTTTATCAAATGTTGTTTTCATATTTGATGCAATAACTTAAAGTTAAGGTGTTTCATTTGCTCACATAGAAATTTGCACACACACACAACATACACAAAAGATACAGTATTATTTATGTAACTGATGCACATCAGTCATATACTATCAGATAGGATCATAACTGTTGATGTCATTGTTAAGCCACAAAGGGATGTCTATTCTAATCAGTGTTTCCATTTTATACACATGTATCAAGACTGGGCTAGATCTAGTTTCTTCCCTGTCATAAATCATTGTAAAGCTCTAGTATGGTCCAATGCTCTATATATTTCAGCTACACACTTGAAGCCAGGCTGATGTCAAACTACTTTCATGTATTTAGAAAGCTTATAAATAAAAACTAAAATAGACTTCAACTGCATTTAATGTACAAATGCCCAGATTTAATTTTAAATTACAAGAGAACTAAGCAAAAAACAAAAAAAAAAAACAATTAAAAATATTAATTTTAGAAACAAAAATCAAACTTAAGTTTTGCTGAAGCTTCAGTTTTTAACAAAAGCAAAACAAAACAAAACAAAACATTTTAAAAAAAAAAAAATAATAATAAATGAATCTCAGAAATCTGCCCAGTTTGAAATGGAAACCACTTAAGGTTCCAATAACTATTTATCTGAATAAAATATTTAATTTTCAAACATTCTACAGTATTTCAATTTGTCTGAATAAACTATTACTTGTGACCCTAAGAAAAGATGTTGGCAGAAAAAAGTTACACATTAATAAAATGTTTCACTGATGTAATATCTAGCTCCTCTTAGACCTAGAAATAGCAGACTAAAAATGTAGCCAATTGCCTGTAAAATTTGAGATCAAATGCCATAAATCAAATGCTTTTAAAAATGATTTTTAACTAAAAAAAAAAAAAAAAAAGAGGATAGATATTTTCAAATGATTTCACATATTATATGCGTGTCAAGTGCAAACAACGCATTTAATAAATCTCCTGAAACATGGAAAGTGCAAAATGAGACAGTACCATAAACGCAGACAAGGAACTGTTTCCTTACAAAAAATGGCAATTCTATGTTTGAATAAGAAATCTTTCCTGAAAAATGAAACATACGTGTATTTTCCCAAGGTGATGCAAAAATTAAAGATGTAAACTTTATGACACAGTTCTGCTTCAACAGCAACATATTTACATGCACTCAGATACTACACAGAAGTAATGATGGTACATATCTATCATCAAATTTACAATATGTGTCAGTGGACAAAAGAATACAGAAATTAGAATTATGTTAACATAAACTACATCTGACATCCTCAGAAATAAAAATCAATGCTATTGGAATAATCGTTATTTATATCCCTCACAATATATATATATCACACACAAAGGTCATAGCACTTCATAAATCAGTACCGGTACAGTGCATTTATATTTGATTGATTATTTCAATGGCAAATATCCACTGACAGTGATTCTGCTTGATTAAGATTTGGCACACTCATTTCATCCATAGCTTCACATAATATTGAGCAGAATAAGAAATACATGGCTAGAAATAGATTCATACGCAACCACTCAGTAGATGAGCAGCCAATGTTCATGCTTGGAAATCAAATGATTCTGTTGTTAGGAATGAAGGGAATCAGGGAATTGATAATCCAGTAACCAGAATGACAAGGTAACTGCTGCGACTGTCACATCAATGATTTTTACAGGCTCACTTTAGGTGAAAAGTGAATGCCTTTGTTTTAGGAGAGTTAAGTATCTAGAAAAATTAATAAGAATCTTAAATACAGATCTGTGTCATAGAAAGATATAAATGAGGTTCCATAATTTAAGTGAAGAATACATGTTGTGCACTGATATCCTGGTATTAGAAAAAATTATTTAAAGAAGAAACTTTAATTTCAAACGCACTGTATTTGTATCCATACCATACTTATAATTTTCTTTTCTGTCTCTCTTTTTTATCATGTGATAAACAAATAAGCCTTTTCCACTTTTAAAATGTGTACAGAACTCAAAACTGCAATAGTATCAACCACAGAATAGTGGATGACAAAACTAAATCTGCAGGCTAGATCTAAATGAAATTACTTGAAGCGAAAAAAAAAAAAAAAAAGCTATTTAGTTCCACAGACAAAATGTACCTGTATACCTGTATAAATAGCTGAGGACCATACTGTCCATTGATCAGTCAAGGTGGGACAGGCACCATTTTGCTTATGAAAACTCAACCTTACCAAACCCGTATTGTTTATGGATACTCTATCTTAATTCTAATCCAAACCCTATCAATTACCCCAACCCTACTCCCAATAATATATTTCTAAAATATGATGCCTATGAATCCATCACTGTTTGACAGATACTAGGGTACTTTGCATCCACTATCATCCAGTTCCCTGTGTCTTGTCTGGATCTACCAGCGATACTATGGTGCCCGTGAATCCCTTTTCATGTAAGTAATCCAATCTGAGAAACTTTTTGAGCTTGCTCTGAATTTCCCAATATTCACAAGGTGGTAGTGAATATTTCGTTTCTTTGAACACTTTGTTGTTTGCTTTGTGGAACGTACTTCACCATGAACAATCAAACTGACATGAGTCATCATTGTGCAGCTCATTACAGTAAAAGCTGTAATGAACAGAGCAAGGAAAAATAAATTTCCATGCAGTTTAACAGTTTTCTGAAAAGATCCAATATTATGTGCCATTGTGTTAACATCTGCTTTCAGCTAACATGGGATCAACCCCCTGGCACATATGAGACAGAGAGCGAAGAGAATCCATTCTCATCAATGATTAATGCTGACTAAACAACAACAGCATGTAATTCAAGACACATCTGACTCCTGAGTAAGATTTTCAGTTTACAGCACAAGTAAACACCTGCTGCCTTATTTCAAGAGAAGCAATACTGCTCAAAATGAATTATACTGGTTATATACATGATAAGACTCCGCTTTTATGAACAGCTTTCCCATAATAATATGTATAATATTATCTCCCTTATTGTTTGTTTAGTAAGCTTTCGCCAATAATATGTGTTTGTTTTTGGTGACAAAGCAAAGGATTTCCTATCACAGGCAACAGCTGGCCTCTTGTTAGGCCCATGTTTCATGCAAAATACTTCTTGTCCACCAAAATAGGCTAATTCCTAGAGAGGCTAAAAGTAGTAAAATACCAGACTGGCAGTGCCAATGCTAAATGACAAACTGACATGTAAGTCATTTGCATTACAGCTCACAAGTTTGGATTTTAGAATACCCTTTTTTTTTTAATAGATGTATGTGACCTTCTTGAACATCACATTTTTATTTAATTTCGGATTATAATCGAATATAATCTGGAACACTAATGTCTAAAGTAGAATAAAATGCCCCTGCATAAAGAGAGAGAAAAAAAAAAACAAAACAACGTAGCTCCTTAACAATGTTATTCACACATACTAAAAATTAATTCGTCAAAGCACACTGAGGTATTTCTGAGGCTGGCCGAGGTTCTGTAAATGATATAAAGTGGAGATTTGAGCAACTTAAAATTTAAAAAATCAGCGGTTACTTTTATCCTTCAAGCCACAACCATTTAAGGGCTAATTCAAATGTTCTACTATCTAATAAGTTATTTACTGATACATACACTAGTCAGGCGAATTATTATACTAGTTGACTAAAAATGAGATCAGTGTGATGCCAGCTACAACCAATTTTTCCTCTTTCTTGGCGGGCTAGGCTGAGTGCCTACATTCTGTGAACCACATCTGTCACATTGACCCAGTCCGTGTGAGCAATCAGAAACATAACAATAATTTGATATATCACAAGACCGAAGCTCAAAATTGCTATCAGTATTATAATTTGTGTGATTGGCACTGGCAGAATATGATGAGGTGGAGGAGTCCAATCTTGCTCTTTTCGAGGTGAAGTTTGCTGAGCTAGCCAGACCAAAAGTTGAACTTGGAAATTCATCAGATTTATTGACCAAACCATTTGTCCATTTATTGCTCTGCAGAAAATCAGTAACAGATTCTGGTGTTGCAGGTGTGAGGACTGTCTCATCCTGATGTGCTGTCTCTGCCTCAGACTTCTGGAGGAGATAAGAATATGTGTCTTCACCAAGATTATTTGAAGTAGACTGATTACATGTCTCCATATTTTTCATGTGTAAAAATGATTGTTGCTGCAAATATGGAGTGGATTTATTGGATGACTTTGACCTCAACAGCAAAGGAGATTCAGCCATCATGGTTGATGAACTCGAGTTTCTGGAGGTTTCATAGATGATGGAAGGTGATCCTCGACAAATCTGGTTACTACTAATGTTGCTTTCAATCTCCACACTGTCTTTCAGGAATGAGAGAGCAAAGGAGTCCTTAACAACATCACTCTGAAATCTTTCTGTGACATGCAAATCTTCTGACAAGTCCATACCAGAACTGCATGAATATTGAGGCTTGGAAGCAGACAAGTCATGACCTGATATTCTATCTGACTGGCTGTCGCATTCTGGTGGGTGAGCTGACACCACTTTCCCATCACCATGACTGGCTTGATCAATAACTTTTGAATTTTCCATATTCACATGAGATGTAGAGGATGGTAAATCATCAGATGATTTAGATTTCCGGAGTGAGAAATATCCAGCCGGGTCTGACACCCTCTGACACAGTGAAGAACAAGATGTAACATCACAGGTTGAGTTATTCTGATCTGAAATATCACAGAGATTTGAGCAAACTCCTTTATTCCTTCTTGAGTTTTTTGTAGTTGAGCTAATATTTCCACATGGTATACAAAAACGCACATTTCCCTGGGGAAACTGGGACGATGAAATGGATGACGAGCATGACTGCTGAGAAGGAGAGAGCAGGGAAGGAGAAGAGAATGATAACCTTGAAGCAGCTGCAAAAGCAGATCTGTTCTCTGAATCTCCTGACTGAAAGCTGTTCTTGCAGGAGCAGTTGCAAATACATGATGAGGGAGATGACTGTGAGGAGTGGCATGTCCAATTGGAACCAGAGTGACACATGCTGGAGAGACAGGCCATTTTGTTCTGGTATGGCTCATCTTCCTCATCGTGACTTACAAAAGAGCTCGACCATTCCATGTATGTTGAATTTGGTTCAGTGATTTCTTCATCATCTTCTATGGAATTTTCGCCACCATTTTCCAAGGTAGTATCAATACTTTCGTCGAGCACATCTGCCAATGCAGAGTTCATGAGATCAGAGTCCTCATTTGATTCACACATGAGATCAGATTTATCAAAGAAGGATTCTGTGGAGACATGAGAAAGTGTATCCATAAGCTTACAAATTCAACTGTTAGGGTAAATTTTGCCATTATCAATTGCCATCAAATTATTTGAACAGTAAAATGTCAGTGGGTGGATAATAAGAAAGAAAGAAAGAAAGAAAGAAAGAAAGAAAGAAAGAAAGAGAAAGAAAGAAAGAAAGAAAGAAAGAAAGAAAG
>JBCAUA010019891.1:0-12757 GCA_038406235.1 Peronia verruculata | reverse complement strand
ATCCATCCACATATACAAACAAACACACACACACAGACACATCCATCCACATATACAAACACACATACACATAAACACATCCATCCACATATACAAACACACACACACAGACACATCCATCCACATAAACAAACACACACACACATAGACACATCTATCCACATATACAAACACACACACACACACAGACACATCCATCAACATATACAAACACACACACACATAGACACACACATCCACATATACAAACACACACACAGACACATCTATCCACATATACAAACACACACACACATATACACATCTATCCACATAAACAAACACACACACACATAGACACATCCATCCACATATACAAACACACACACACACAGACACATCCATCCACATATACAAACACACACACACACAGACACATCCATCCACATATACAAACACACACACAGACACACAAAATCTGCTCTATCTACTCTCTTTTTTGTTTCATCTTCCCCTACATATATGACCTCATTATATAAGCCAGATCTTCAGCTCCATCTTACCTACACAGACAGACAGACCTTTAAGGAAAGAAATTAGACTAACTAAAGATGGAATGAAAGAAGAAAGAAGTGGATAATGAAATAAAAGAGAAGAAAGGAAAGGTAAAAGACCATGCAGAGAAGTTGAAAAGCAGATGAGAAAATGATTGATAGGAAAAAAACAATAAATATCTGTATAAGTAGGAAAGAAAAACAATTGAAAAACAACACCAAAACAGGTGATCCTAAGACAGAATGAGAGAAGCAGACTAAAGATAGAAATAAGAGACAAATTTGAGATGGACAGAAAAAAAAGTAAAAGAAAAAATAAACAAACAAATAGATGAATGAAGCAATGAAATGTCCAGTGATAATCTTTGTCAAATTTCCTAGGACTGACTAGAACTCGGGACGGTTTATCCTGTAAGAGCCTGGAAGAGGGCAGATTTGTCACACAATTATTTGTGTGTCCCTTCTCTGTGTCTCTTGTAGTTTACACATACAGAGCGAGAGAGAGAGAGAGAGAGAGTAAGAAAGACTGGGAAATATGACAGTAACAGAGAAAGAAAGAGAGAGGATGAGAGAGGGACAGAAAGAAAAGATGTGTGAGAGAAAGAGACAGAGAGAGTGAGAAGAAGAGAGAAAGAGGAACAGAAGCAGACAGAGAGCGGGAGAGAGAGAAGAAAGAAGAGAAAATTTTACACAGAGTTAGATACTTTTTCCTACACTCACATACATAAACAAATATGAACTGTATGTACAAACAATCAACCAAACACACAAACAGACAAATACATAAACAAACACATACAAGCACATCCACAGACAGACAGACATGCCAACATACTGATGTGCACTCTGACCTTCACATGCGAACAAACAAACAGACAGACAGACAGGCACACAGACAGACACACATACACACAGACATACAAACAAATGCACACACTGATCATGTCTTAAGCATACAAGAAAAACGACAAAGGGACAGCAGTCTGGGATTAGACCGTACATCCCTTAAGGCCTGTTTACACTATTCAATTTTCGGAGATCAATTCCCTGAACAAAAATGAGTTGAAAGTCGATTGTGTTTACATAGTTCCAGAAATCGAAAGGAATCAGTTCGGTTCGTTATTCCGTTCAACTTTTCGCCTTTCAACTGGGATAGGGCATTTCCTATTTTTCATTCAGTTGTTCCGCTAGAGAAAGAGGAACGATGGAGAAGAAAGATTTCTTGATGGGTTTCAAGGACAGCTTTGTAGACTCAAAGTCTCCATCCTGCTACAAATAAACAATAATATTTGCAGCAATCGAAGGTTTTGAGTGTCGCATCTAGCTGGATCTAGATCTAGATCTAGACTAGACCTACATTGGTGACAGAGCGAGATTGGCCTACGATCCTAGTAGCTATGAATCTAGATTTTCCCGCAAGTCGTTACCTGGATCTGTTTGATATCAGTCTAAAATAAATCTAGATCTAGAGCTAACAGAGATGAAGGGAAATGACGATTAATTATTATCCCCGATCGAAGGGGGGCCTCGATTTTGTGTTTCGCACTGATTTTTACAGATCTATCTAGATCTAGATCTACAACTAACCAGCCTTTTCCGTGAGCGATCTGATGTGTTGGAAAGCTCTCACTGTATCCTAAAACTATTTAACTTAAATTTGAATCATCCATGAGAAAAAGTATGAAATAAAAGACAGAAAACTGATTATAGACGGTCGGTGTCGTTTTGGATTGTAGATCTAGTATGAATATGTTATTTACCACTTTAAGTCCTAGGTCTGTGTGG
Organism: Peronia verruculata; assembly: GCA_038406235.1. Classification (NCBI taxonomy): domain Eukaryota; kingdom Metazoa; phylum Mollusca; class Gastropoda; order Systellommatophora; family Onchidiidae; genus Peronia; species Peronia verruculata. The sequence continues at coordinate 10,439 of JBCAUA010019891.1, read as the reverse complement.
CCGAGTGGACAAGTGACTTGACTTGTGTTCCTATCATCACGGGTTCGATCCTTAGCAGGTTATTATTTTATTATTATTATTTGTGCATTTGACATATTTTATTATTATTATTATTATTATTATTTTTTTTTTTGTTGGTATTTTTTATGTAAATTTTCATTATTTTTGGGGAATATGTAGATCTACATCTTTGACTATGACTTCAAAAGGTCTAAATATTAAAACGCTTCTTTTGCATTTTATACTTGACCTTATAAGAAGAAACGAGAATCCTAATAGACGCTCATCATTATAAAATCATTAAATATTCTGTGATGGCCTCGCACAATGAAAAACAACAGCAACATTAGCAATATAATAATAATACCAACAAAAATAACCCGACAAATAGGTTTTAATTACACAAATGGAGCTGTGCAACCAGATCGAGGTTTTGGGCAGAGATCTGAAACGGTGGAATGGAAGGAAATCCTGATTTGAAAGATGAAATGGGCGATTCCTTCAAATAACGGAACCGTGTAAACAGGCCTTTAGAGAGGAGCAAATGTGTGCAAGGTGTGGCTGTACTGTGGGCTGGCAGTAGCCGATATTATTATGTATAGAGTAAAAAGCATTGGCTGAAGAGTAGGAGGAGAGGCCGCTGTCCTGCCACAATGACAAAAATTGATACAACCGACACAAAGTTGATCCACTAGAAGAAAAGTGCAGGTATTCGCACCTGCTCCTCAAGGTTCACAGACTACAGAAAATAAAACAAAACGAAATGACCCTCCCCCCGGGTGGAATTCGAACACATGGGCCAGAGGACCTTTCCCTCTCCCTTCCTCTCCCCTTAGCTTCTGTTACTTGTAAACCCGGCAATCGTTCATTTCACCCCCCATCCCCCACCCCCCGCACCCGAGGAAAGTCAAAGCTCTCACGGATCTGCTACTTTACACCCACCCAGCCCAGCCCATCCCCTGGCTTTTGACCGGGTTCCTGCCCCGGGTATATCGCCTTACGACCTGCAGTTAGAGCTGGCGATAAACACCATCAGACCTAAGGCTTTGATCTTCCCAGAACGAGCTGTCACTGGATTGATGCCTCACTGCCTTACCTTTTTGTTTAACCCTAGGGATTCCGCTATAAAATAAGGGCACATTATGGGATAAAAAAAATCAAATCCCAAATGACTAGTGAGATAGATATGATATTTATGATACAGTGAGCGAAATTATTGTTTTTCTACAATTTTGTTTTATCGAAGTTTATAGAACAGTTGCATGTTGACAGCCAAGAATAGTATATAGAATAATTGCATGTTGACAGCCAAGAATAGTATATAGAATAATTGCATGTTGACAGCCAATATGGAATTTCATGAAAACATTTCTATAAAAGACAAGATAGTGCAATCATAATAAATGTAGAATTAATTGACCACTACATTTTACTTCATCAGTAGACGCTGCAGTAGGTCATATTCATCCAACATCAGTAGACGCTGCAGTAGGTCATATTCATCCAACATCAGTAGACACTGCAGTAGGTCATATTCATCCAACATCAGTAGACGCTGCAGTAGATCATATTCATCCAACATCAGTAGACACTGCAGTAGGTCATATTCATCCAACATCAGGAGATTAAGTGGTGGAGAACACTACAGGATCAGACGAGGACAGCTGACCTAAGAAGGCCTACTATACTTGACACTGGAAAAAGCGCAGAAGTCAGACAGTCTCAACAAGTGTCTACACAGGATGAATGGAAGGAAGGATATATGGATGGAATCAGTAGATGGGTGGATGGAAGGATGGATAGGTGGAATGATGGACGGATGAAAAGATGAATGGATGGATAGATGGATGAAAGGACAGCTGGATGGATGGATGGATGGATGGATGGATGGAGGGATGGAAAGATGGATGGATGGATGGATGGATGGATGGATGGATAGATGATGAAAGGACAGATGGATGGATGGATAGATGGATGAAAGGACAGATGGATGGATGGATGGATGGATGGATGGATGGATGGATGGATGGATGGATGAAATGACAGATGGATGGATGGAGGAATGACTAGAGGTTAAATGGCTCAAAGCTCATAGGGTTAGGGTTAGGGTTATATTTCCTTCTTTTTTTGTTTTTAATCTGTTACAATCTTCCATTGACAAGCAATGCAACTCACCAGCGCTGAAAGCTTTCATTTATATTTCTTTTCATCAGGTAACCTAGACAGACATAATCTTGAAACATTCCTGACAGAGAAAGACTCGTTGTCTTTCCTAATGACCTTTGATCATGGCAGAGCGTAAGTTTGTTAGTTTTCAAACACATCTGCGTTTCGTATATGCCTCGGATCCGCCTCATTACCCAGTGACATCACCCGCGTTTTCAACAAAAGATCTGGCACTAGAGAAGGCACATAAAGACGGAGTCAAGTCAGATGTGTGACAGAACGGGAAAAATTGTTCCGGGATGCGACCGCTCTCATAGACAAAACCAAGTTAGAGGATTGGGAAGGAGGGGCGTCCTGGAAGTGATTTTTTAAAATATTTTTTATTATTATTATTATTATTATTGTTACTGATAGAGCTTTTCCATCGAATTCAGCATGTCTCAATAATTAGAGAATTACAGTAAAAAAAAAAAAAAGTTGTCTCTGAAATGCTAGCTTTGAAATCCGCCGCCAAATTTCAATGGAACAATGAATCTTAGTGAACATACTATTGGACAGAATATCTAAAAAGCCCCATGTTGTCATGTCTTCTTAGTTTTAAGGGAGGGGGGGGGGCGGATTTTGAAATCGGGTCTTTGTTCAAAATATTCGATTTTGGGTTTCTGTTTTCTTTTAAAAGTATGGTCTCTGCTGAAAGTAAAAATGGTATAAAAAAGTTGATATGTCCAATGACTCCACAGAAACCCTTCCGCTGGTGGGGATAGGGAAGCAAAAATGGAGGGAAAAAAAATGAGAGTAGGGGCACAGCTAGGAAAAGGCAAATAAAGGCAATGAAATCATGGAAAGAGGTCTAGTAGGTGAAACAAAGATGTTTTGGGGTTGAAAGTCCGATCAGAAGCTCTTTGCCGTCTTTGTTTTGTTTGTAGCGAAAAAAACCTTTAAATGCGTTTTCTCAAAATGCGTTTTTTAGCACAAATTTAAATATGCTACTTTTTTCTTTATGGAGCAATTGCCATGAAATTGGGCATGAGTGTAGAAAGAACAAAACAAATGTAAATTTTGTCAGAAGGGATTTTTGATATATTAAGTTTTTGAGAAATTTGGGATTTTAGGGTCAAGTTTTCGAAACATCTGTGACCTTTTCACATACCATTTAAGAAGAAATGTAGAAAAAAAAAAGTAAGCATTTTATCAAAACTCTGTTCTGACGACATTTAGATATGGAATGGTAAAATATGTACACAAAATTACAAGCTCATCGGTTGCAAAAGTTCAGAACGTAATTAAGGTAAAGTTACTCAAAATCTCGTAGCAAAATCCAAGATGGCGGCCGTTGCCATGACAACCATGAGTGATTTCGATTTGTTTTTTGTTTTTTTCGATTGTTTTCATCTAATTTGACCATGCCGAATTCGATGGTCATCTCCCGTCAGCGGTTTCCAAAATGACTCCCAGACCAGTTGTTAGTTTGTTTATTTCTTTGTTTGCTTCTGTGAACATGCGTAACGTATGCATAGAACTTCCGAAATATATTCACTCTGAACCAGTGAAAAATAACAGCAGGTCCTTTTTTTTTCCCCCTATTACCCTGGCAAGGATTTGAATCAGAGTGCAGCACACCCCTAGGCAGACATCTCATCCGTCTACCTCGGCATTCCCGTCCGTGTTTCATATTAGAGCTAAATGATTCAAGCTATGTATCGGTCCTATGGTACTCTTGGAGTTAAACTTCTACCCTGACCTTTCTGCCGGGCTGGGTGGATTTCAAACACCTCACTTTCCCAACCGGCAGTCGGCTGATTGATCAAAGTGGGCGCATAATAATGACTTAGCCGGTCCTTTGATCTCGGCATACAAGCCATTAGACTGAGCCTTGCATACCTCCCTGGCCATGGAGCACAGGTATGCCGTACCGTCTTGTGGAATATTGTACCTTGTCCTGTCCACGTAGACTTGACAGAAATTGGCTGGTGTTCACCTGCCCTCATCAAATACCAGATGGATGAGCAAGGCATTCAGAACACGTACGGTAGACCAAGCAACACTGGGTAGAAAAGGAAAGTAATATGTGCTTTGGAGGACGGGAGGGAGGGAGGGGGAGGGGGGATAGGGATGGCGGAGAAAGGGAGGGAGGGAGGCTTTTTGAGATTATCTATGAACATTTAGAAAACCAATCTTGAAGAGTAAGTTCGTATTGTTTTACTCATGACATTGCAGGGTTGTTGTTGTTGTTGTTGTTGTTGTTGTTGTTGTTGTTGTTGTTGTTGTTGTTGTTGTTGTTGTTGTTGTTGTTTTAAGGGGGAGAGGAAAGGGGACGTCCTTCGAGTGATTTCTTTTTTTTTTTTTTTTTAATCATTATTACAGATAAAACTATTTCAACCTTTTGAATCGAATTCGACATATCTTAATTACGGAAAAAACGGCAAAAGAAAATCGCCTTTCTCGAAGGGTTGTCATGGCAACTCTGCCATCTTGAAATCCAGCTTCTCAAAAATGGCTAGTTGTGAACTCTTATCTTCCCCGCCAAATTTCAATAGAATTTAATGTGTGGCATAACATCTAAAAGGCTACTTATTTTCAACCTGTCGTATGCAGATGAAAATGTTCTAGTCGTTTTTGAAAATTTGTTATATTGTATTTTTCAATGCTATGTAATAAATGTTCAAATTTCACTCTTTTTTTTTTTAATACTAAAAACCTATTTCTCTCCAAAACTACATTTGCATGGAGGGTTTTTTTTTTTTAACACAGCTTTAGCCCGAGCACAGCCCTTTTTCACATATTAGCCCTCTTTCCATAACATCTGTGTCTTTCGTTGCCTTTTCCTGCCATTCTGGGCATATAAAATTGCAAGAAAACCCACAATAGGCTTATGGACTCGAAAGCTGCTGAATGGATCCATCTGAAATTTGGCACAGGACATTGCTGCACATGGACCCGTGTTTCTATGTACATAAACCCCAAAAGGCTTATTATCTTTTACGTTATTCTACAAGATTGCGAAGCTACTTGATCCGAATTGTGCACTGGACAGTATGACGTGTTCAAAACATGTTTTGTGGGTGTTTTTAGTATAATCACCCAAAATATCAGCATCAAGGTGCGCATGAGTGCCATACATCTTACGTCGCAGGGCAATACGTTTTTTGAAAAATCTCTTAAGGAGGCCGTGGGCTCTCTCCTGGTGCTTCTCAAAGAAATCGTTGGTGCCATTATAATCATATAAAGGAGGGGGGTAGGTGGGGGGCTGGACTATGGTTTTTGTCAACATAAAAAAATGGGTTTTTGTTATGTCTTAAAAGTCCTGCCTTTTCTGAATATAAAAATGATTGACCAAACTGGCTACAGCTATTTAAACGTGTCTGACCCATTTGCCTTCAACGGATGTCCTGGCCTACTGTCAACCAGGATTTGGCTTCCCCTTGCTGCTAAGGGCCTGTAATCTGGATAATGCGTTGCCTCCGTGCATTCACAACTTTTCAAACCTAGAGTCATAAAAGGACAGCTAAAACCATACTTACCCTATCTTACCTCATATCTCGAGAGCCTATGTGTGGCCTCCATATCTTTCTCTGTCAAAACCAAAAGTGCCTTGACCTTGTCTATGCCAGATAGTGCACAAGTGAGCTCTGGTGCAGCAGAGATAATATAATAATAATGATAATAATAATAAATACTATTTATAGGACATCCGAGTTCATTTTAGAAACGCCTTGTAAAAACTCACACTGATAAGCTTTGTGGTTATGCTTTTCTGTTTTGCCTCCTAGTGGTCATTCGATGTCCACCAATGGCACCGGGGCTCAAGATAATGCTAGAAGAGGTCATAAGCAAATCTTTTATGTATCCTTTGCCTGTATTCCTTCAACAATGATGATCTGCCTCTGCATATATTAACCAGAGGGAGCCGTGTCCTGGTTGACAGTAGTCCGAGCCATCCGTTGAATGACATACCCAGCTTTTAATACCATTTTTATACTCAGAAAAGGCAAGGCTTTGAAGAGAAAACAAAAAGTCAAAATCATATTTTTATAGCAACAGCCGTTTCCATAGCAACCAGACATGCTAGGTAGTTTCCAAAATTCATTGTGAATCAGACAAACCTGCCAAATTCTCCCCCCCCCTCCCCCCGGGCCCACTAACAAACAGCTTCCAATGGTAAACAAGACTGGATACAAGTTTAGGGACTCTTCGAGATTCCCAGTACCCTTTTGGTCAGGAATTGGAAGAGCCTTTAACTATTCAGAAAACGTGAACAGAATCTTAGACGGAATGTATAGAAGGCAAAATAGATGGAACCAGGCTCTTACTTTCAGATTCTCTGTTTAGCGGATTTAAACATCATGAAAGTTTAATTATTTGTTAACCAATTGCCACCCTCAATTTTTAGTAGATATATAATAAGACGTTTTAAAAGTAGAGTTTGTAATCATCATCGCCTTTTTCACCCTGCATCAGGGTATAGGCCACGAACAACAGATTTCCACTTTCTCCTATCCTGGGCACTTCTCACTGCATCTTTCCACTGTAGCTCTCTCCTCTTCAAATATCCTCCATAAGTCTTCTCCAAGTTGTCCGTGGCCTTCCCCTATTTCTCTGTCCCTATGGGTTTCACCGAAATGCATGCCTGGTAGTGCTGCTGCATGGCCTCATAAAGTGTGTCCTATCCACCTCCATCTTCGTTGACTTATCTCTCTACTGATTTCCGCCCTGTCCTTTCCCAGAGAACTACATTCCGAATGGTATCTGGCCATCTGATGAGCAGGATCTTTCTCAAGCAGCCATTTATAAAACTGTGTAACTTGTTGGTCCAAGTCTGAGTTAAGTTCCAAGTTTCACTTCCATACAATAGGACTGACTTTACATCAGAGTTAAATAACTTAACTTTTGTTCTTGTATAGATGACACGATCCTTCCAGATTTTATTGAGGTTGGTAAATGTTTGCCTTTCCTATCCTTGCCTTAATATCTAGGTAAGTGAAGTTGTCAACTACCTCTTTTGTCTGTTTTCTACTAGGATAGGTTCGCTAGCTGATGTTTTCACCTTCAGTACTTTTGACTTTCCTGGATGTATTCGTAACCCAGTAGATTTTAAGAGAGTTGATATCTCTGTGGTTTTACTCTGCATCTGTTGATGTGCATGTGCCAAGAGTGCCAAATCGTCAGCAAAGGCGAGATCATCCGGCTGGGTCCAAAGTGTCCACTGAATTCTATTTTTTTCTTCCTGCTGTTGTTTACTCAGCCAGATCACAGAAATAATTAACAAAGATGGAGATAGGAGGTAACTCTTTCTCACTCCTGTTCTGATTTCCAATCCCTCGGGTAGCTGATCATCCTTAAGAGCTTTACAACTTGTGCCACCGTACATCTCCTCAGTTAGCCTTACAGTTTTCTGTGTTCTTCTATAATGTCTCAAGATTTCCCAAAGATCTATCTACACTGTCAAAAACCTTCTCATAATCAATAAAGTTCACCAAAAGGTACGGGTTCAATTCTAAGGACTGTTCAATGATAATTCTCAGCGTTGCAATCTGGTCAGTGCAAAATTGGTTCTCTCTGAATCCTGCTTGCTGATCTCTCAAGTGGTTGTCCACAGCGTCTTTCATTCATTCCAATAGAACCCTGTTGAACACGTTCCTTTGAATGGAGAGAAAAGTAATACCTCTGTAGTTGTTACAATTACTGAGGTCTCCTTTCTTTGGTAGTTTCACAAGAGACTTTCCCTCCGGACTTTTGGGTACTGTTCTTCCTTCCATACCTTCTCAAAAAGCCCATGTAGAACTTTGACTGTTGCTGCCATGTCTGTCTTCAGTGCCTCTGGTGGTTCCAGTGATTTTCAACGTTTTCCTCAACGAGCTCCAAGGTCTGATACTTGTTTCTAAGAGTCTGCCTTCTTAATTCCCTGGAGCAGGGGCTTACCTGGTATTTTCGTCGCTAGACTCCATCACTTCTCTGGTATTTCTTCAGTTGGAGTTTCAGCACAGCAATCAGTAGCTGGTGATCTGATCCTATGTCTGCCCATCTAAATATTCTAACATTTTGCGGCGAAACTTACATGCTATACAGAGTTGGTCGAACTGGTTGTCTGTATATCCATTTGGTGACACCCACGTGGTTTTATGGATTCTCTTGTGTGGAAAGACTGTTCCACCAATTACAAATCCATTGAGAGAACACCTTTGAAAATATTTCGCCGTTGTTGTTCATCTCTCCTAAGTCATGCTCGCCCATTCTCTCTTCATATTCCGTGGTATCAGCTCCAACTTTGGCATTCAGGTCTCCCATCATAGTGTTACCATCTTTGGATGGTAGATTGTCCAACACGCCTTGTAGCCTGTTGTAGAATTCCTCTTTGTCTTCTTCTCCTGTTTCATATGTGGGTGCATATACCTGTACTATATTGATGTTGATTCTTTTGTTCCTTGACGAGAAACTTGTCTGAGCTACTCTCCAAGCGTTCTGTGCAGTATGTTTTTTAGCCAGACCTTGTGTATGTGACATACGTCACCAGCGCACTACGTCACGGTTTTAAGTAGCGATAGATCTAGTTGTTCTTAGACCTGTCTAAGAAGGATGTGGCAAAGACTGGTCATTCCGAGAATGTTTGAGGGAGAGACAGAGAGAGAGAGAGAGAGAGAGAGAAAGAATTCCAGAGACTACATTAGGCTACTACTATCTAACACCTGTGAGACTACATTAGGCTACTTCAGCTACCTGACACCTGTGAGACTACATCAGTCTACTTCAGCTATCTAACACCTGTGAGACTACATTAGGCTACTTCAGCTATCTAACACCTGTGAGACTACATTAGGCTACTTCAGCTATCTGACACCTGTGAGACTACATCAGGCTACTGATGACACCTGAATGACGGTTGGAGAGTTGCGTTTGTGTTATGTGTTGAAAAGGAGACCCCGGGAGTGGGTGCAGGACAGGGGTGGACAGAGGGGAAGAACAGCGAGGAGGACGGGGAAGATAGAGGTGGAGGATAGGGAGGGTGGACAGGGAGGGTGGAGGGTGGACAGGGAGGGTGGAGGGGAGGACAGGGCGGGGGTGGACAGGGAGGGTGGACAGGGAGGGGAAGACAGGGAGGGTGGACAGGGGGGGAGAACAGCGAGGAGGACGGGGAAGACAGAGGTGGAGGAAAGGGAGGGTGGACAGGGAGGGAGGACAGGGAGGGTGGACAGGTAGGGAGGACGGAGATGTAGAAATACAGAGAAGACTTGTTTATTTGATTGTGTTGATTTTAATGGCACATCAGCACGATTACGGCTATATTGTGTCAAACACGGTAAGATACGTTTATGCATCAAGAAGAAGAGAGGAAAGAGAGTGTGACAGAGGACAGGAGCAAGGAGAGAGAGAGAGAAGAGATGTCATCCCTGGAATGTTGAGGATGGCATTCCATGGGAGACATCCCATCAATGGCTGGCTTTCACCGCCTGCAGGTGGGAGCAGGGAACCTATTTACATACACCGGGCGACCACAGGGGAGAAAACTATACGACTGAAACAGAACCTTCATACCATTAATCCTCCTTTCTCTTTCTCTCTCAGCATCTCGCTGATTCTGTTTTTCTTTCTGTTTTTTAACCTTTCTTCACTGTCGCTTTTCTCTTATCTCTCACTATCTTTCGCATCCCCTCCCCCCCTCCCAATGATCCTTCTTTTCCCCCTCGAAACATTTTAAGTAACTCAAAAGAAAGTCAAAGATTGAAGCGAATATGAACAACGTAATAAACTGACGTGTTGTCCTCTACCCAGAACGTGGGACTGTTAAAACACTGAAAACTGAAAAGCGCATCCCAATAGCTGAACACAAGATTTCGGGAAAAACCCAAGCGAAAGTAGGTCAGGCGTTTTGTTACGGCATTAAATCATTAACACTATTCACTACTATAATTATTTGAAAAGCATCTAGGTTTTTAATAGGCTATAGATCCTGTCACTCATAGCGAAGTTTATTATAGTCATTAATTTTATGCGCTCCATAACAGGATCAGGCCAAGAAGTGAAGCAAGGCCAAGGTCACAGGTTTATGGAATTTCAGGGGATATTCATGGTAAACTCTATTTCGTCCATTTCTCTGTCAGGAATTGAAAGCTCTACATTATTGTCGATAGAGCGGGCTTCACAACTCTGCCATGGTGACTGCATATGGGCGGGAGGGACAGAAAACTAATGATCGTGAGTGTTGAGATAGATAGATAGATAGATAGATAGATAGATAGATAGATAGATAGATAGACAGACAGACAGATAGATAGATA
>JBCAUA010019880.1:0-12757 GCA_038406235.1 Peronia verruculata | reverse complement strand
TATATATTTGTTCATTGGAGTCCTCATACATAAATAACAGGTCTTGAGAGCAATGTCACACGCCTATTTTCTTACCTTATGCAGTGAAATAAAGCACGCAAGTCATAATCATGCACAGCGTATTGTAAAAAGAAGTAGGATATGGTAAGATAAGATAAGGTAAGGTAAAGTATATAAGATAAGGAAATATAAGATAAGACAAGGCAAGGCAAGGCTAGGTACGATAAAATAAGCTAAGATAAGATAAAATAAGGTACGGCAAGGTAAAGTAAGATAAGACAAGGTAAGGTAAAATAAGATTAGGTAAGGTAAAGTAAGATAAGGTAAGGTAAGATAACATAAGACAAGATAAAATAAGGTACGGTAACGTAAAGTAAGATAAAATAAAAAAAGGTAAGGTAAGATAAGATAAGATAAGATAAGACAAGATAAGATAAGATAGCCGCTACTATTTAGGTGTCCTCAAAAAGAACTTCTGTTCACTGTCAATGAGACACACTGTCACACAGTAATATGCAAGATACAGTCACAGTTATAAGCGGACCAAAAGTCATAAGTAGCATCAGGACAAAGCAACCTCAGGAAGCATGACCTCAGCTGAATAAGCGTACTGTTGATGGCAGAAACGAACTCCTGGAAAACGCTTATGATTAGTTCTTACAAACAACAAATGCGCATTTGGTTCTGATGTTTCAATTAATATTGAAGTGGGTGCAGAGTACAGAGGATCCCTCCGAATTATTTTTAACTTTAGTGCGAATAAACCTTTGATAAGATCGGCGCCATGACACTTCTAGGACTCAGTGACACTGATAAGGGAACAGGGAGCAGAAACAAGACAACATAGTGCTCTGTTTACTAACTAATCTACAACATGGGATCCGCAAGTTCAAAGATGGTCACCCACAATAGTGAAGTAAAATAAAGATCACATTTGATAATTATGAGCGGCTGCTTATCGCTCGTGTGATTCTTTGTTTGTTTGTTTGTTTTTGTCTGTCACAGAAAGGAAAAGCAAAAAGGACAGAGTACTTTCCTTATAATGAATGGTAGAACAGAACTCGTCTTTATATACCTTTTACAGGCCTCGCTCGTTAATGCCAACACGGCTAAATGTTGTTATAGAACGCGTACCATAATACTCAGTTTGTTGAACGATATATCCGCAATAGGCTCAATAATGCTAAACTAGAGACGAAATGATTATGGAGAGTTGCAGCTGATAGCTTCCTACAGCAAACGGCCTCATAATGATGATGATGATGTTCACGTGGATTTTGATGGTACAAAGACAACGATGATGATCATATATAATAATGAAATGGAAATACAAAATATTGATCTATATTAGCCTGAAAAGCTATAAATTGCAACGCAGTGTGTAATATACCAACAAACAACAAAGCAAGTACGCAACAACCAATGACATACGGTGCACAATGTTTTACTCCGGTATTAAAATACAACTCTACAGTTTGTTCAACTCAAGGTGCTCAGCAAAAAAAAACAAAAAAACTAAAGAGCAAAATCTATTTTTTTTATATATTCCAGGTAGATAAAAAGTTGTGCCAACGAGTGCTAAGGAATGCAACGTCAAATGGCAAGCAGCGTGCGCCAGCTCGTAGATTGACGGAATCTTGAAAATGTGGATTTGAAAGAGATTACAATTTCCCAGGTCACAATGACAAAGGACTGCGAAATTTGCGCCATCCACATGACAGGAAGGTAAGTAAAATCGAGTCCTCTCAATGACTGAATTCTGATAATGGTATGTCCTCAAATTCACAGGAAAAACGAAATGCTGATATTCAATCTCACAGAATATTCATTAGTAAAAATGAAATGTTCTCAAGGAATGATAAAATCTGAGCAGAAAACCAAACCATTCGAGTGACAGAACACGTCAAAGAATTGTATAGGCAGAGTAGTGCAATGTGCAAAATGGAGTGTCAGCTTCAAGTCTAACAAAATAGTGGAGAAGCGAATGTGTTCTTAGATTAACAGACTTAAGCATACATGACATTACAACAATATATGCCAATGGAATAGTACTAAAGAAGCAGAATGGCACAAACATAACAATGACACCTCTTCTTGAATGTATACTGACACTATCTGCCATACTCTTACTAGTTGGAAATCTCACTAAACATTGAGAAATATATGCTATGAAAAATAGAGAAAAATATTCAAGTCAGTGATAGAACAAAGACAGATTCGAAAACTAGCATAGTAACAGCTACGTGTTCTCCGAATCTGCATCAAAACCACACAACTGACACAATGCCAAGCACACTGTGCCAAGTGAAAATTGACAGGCATCTAAAAACTCGTGCATAGCTGCTAGGCCCATGCACAGTACCCAATGACAGAATCTACGCTAGAAGTCGGTTGGGAAATATTTCGCCTTTGTGTTTTATACGAATATTCTTCCACAGAACACCCTTTCTTGTTATAGCTTTGCTATTTTCTGACCTTTTCAAGTCACTAGTCTTGTATCTTTCCGTGGAACAAAAACACCTATAGCCATGCACCATTTCCCTTTTTACAATTCTAAAATGTGTTTTTTATTTAAGCACAATATTTAGAGAGAAAACGCGTTTTGTGAAAATAATTTAAGCATCGCCTTTCCATTGCCATGCCCTGCCTCCACATGTAAGTTTCACTCACAGATCTGTTCCCAACGATAGTTCACATTCCGTATGTTTATTTGTAAAGCACAGGCGATAAAACGAAAAAGGAAGCTGGTCTTGAAAATTACATGGCACCGAAATAGCGCAAATGTTGGATGCGTTTTGGAAATGTCGTTCCCTGACTATTTACATTAACGCACGGGTGCTTTTGTTTTTGTGTTGGTTTATTAGAAATGATGTAGTTCTCCTCTCCACGATCAGGGCTTGATCTTCGCTCAAATGATCGATGAGATTAACCTTACAGCCTACACAACTTATATCACAATGTGATACTGTTATCAGCCTGAGGCAACGTTAAATTGTATTAAAGTTATAGTGAATTATGATGAACTGAATTATCTCTGTTTAATGCATAAACGTTATTTTTTCTTATTTCTCATTCAATAAAAAAAAAAAGAGGCTTATATATGATCTGATGAACGCTTTTTGTTTGATCGTTCCCGACCATGTATTTTGCACACACATCAACATGTCTGAGAGATAGAGTTATTTGGTTTATTTAAGCCTCTAAAACATAAGCTTAGAGTGATATAATAAATATATGATGCACTCTCAGCAGTGCCATCCAAAGACTGATGCGTTAAACATCCGATGGGCTTAGCATGAGATAGTAGATTTAAAGCACAAACTTTCTAGGAAGACCAAATCACAAAATTAATGTTCTTATTGTAAGGTTGTAAACATTCAACTCTGTCGCAGGACGACAATTTTGTCATTTTGTTATAACAACTTCCAAGAGATTAAAGAGTTAAGAATAATTGAGAATATTACAGAAATGCACTTCTTTCATCAGTCATACGCCTTTCGACCTGCAGTAATGTTTCTTTTAAGTTCATCTTGCTCCGATCCTATTCGCAATATTATTTTTGGATATATGCATCTGTAACCATTATGGCCGGAATTCCCTATGGATCAAAGATAAAGCTTACCTTTATATTTATCTTGATCTCATATTCCGCTATCTTTGAATTGCTGTGATCAAAATCAGCTAAAATCAGTCATAAAGTCTCATGTTTATGAGAGCCTAATTACTTACCTTTCAAGATCAAGATCATTATCATAAAAAATCTTTAGGATTATTAAAATTCCGGTCCTCAGTTTAAGAAGTTTATTTTTTCTAGCAAAATCACAAACTCTGAGAACAAAAAGATGTGTCAATTTCAGTCACTACTGACAAAAGTTACTCATTTTAACTCTGAGAGACAACATTGCGGCGGCAGTAAAAAGGTTAATTTATTGCTGACAAGAGACGAAAAGCGGGGTATTAAAGCCATAAAGTAATTTAAGTCAGTGTCGTGAAAAGAAAGTAACTATAAATTGAACCAAATATGTAGAGAAGGAATAGGTTTATCCAGGGTTTCATCTTTATTCACATGTTAAAAGTGAGTGCACGGAATTGCTTTTATACAAGACCGACTTTGCTGAAACAGAGCAGTAGATAGAACCGATATCAAAAAGAAACATTGCATTCTTGATAACCAACTTGAAAATCAAATTTAAACGTTTAAACGCTTGTAGTTCCGACTTAATATTGTCAAGTGCATTTTAGCAAGATAGAAAATGAGGACAAATAACAAACGCGTCTATATTTACACACGTTCTGTGCTTTACTTTAACCGGGATTGTTATCATTCAATGCGTGGAACATTACAACAAACTAAAATAATATATTTGGCTATTGCAGCTTTTTAGCAACGTAACAATGTTTCTGTGACAATATGAATACTTGACAATATGAATACTTGGCTATGTTTACATCCGAAACAGATCGCTAATCTTTAAGTTTACATGTCATTATGACCCAGTAAAGTATCTGGGCAGTTTCGTTTTTTTTTAGCTCAAATTTACTTTTAAAAACATCAAAATAAACCCTGGAAAATGGCGACTTGTGAGCTTATCAAGGGCACCAGCATCAGATAATCAAGGGAGATCAATTGCAAAATGTACTGAGAAACTGCTTCAACATTTCTCCACTAGTTTGGTCTTTTGACTCCATCCAGTGAATACAAATTTTGATACTGAAGCGTTAAATCAATTTTACAGCATGCAAAACGAGATAACAAGATGTATATAGAAAAGCATGCCAAACCACAAGGAATGATACTGTGATACACGTAAATTTCAATTCTGGGATTGAACTAATAAATCATTCGCATTCGTAGTCGTATTTGAACTACTGCCGGTCAACTATTCGTATTCGAACTACTGCCTGTCAAAGGTTCAGTAAAAAGCTGACAGACTGAACGAAAGTCAGTGTCGCACAGACGCAGTCATCTCTTATTTTCATTTATAACAAAACGTCTCTTTATTGCCCATAGATATTTCAACTCACAAATGCCAGGGCGTTACGTTTAAATAGTATGGTTATCAGTATATCCTTGCAGCATTGGGTCAGCGTTATTTCCTTTCTCTCATTCTTTTTGAATATCAGCCACAAGAACCATGCGACCACCATTGCCATTAGGTACTGCATATCTAACGTCATCGGCCGATACTTATCGCTTCAGTCAATCGTCAGTGGAAGGAAACTCGACTGGTTTGACCACAATGTAAGATTGTGTGGTTTGACAAAGGTGATCCCCCAAGACACAGTAAATGGTGCAAGGAAAGTTGATTGGCAGAAACGGTGGTGGGAAAAGAACATCATTAAATGGACCGGACTGTCATTAGAAGCCTGCATACTTTATAAACTGCCGAGTGTCGAGAGTAATGGCGAAAGATAGCTTGGTGTTCATCGGCAGGACCTCTACGGTCCAATCGAACAACGGGCTAGTGGAGTGGAGAGTGGACATTCCAACCTAACCTCTTGGTTTGAGTTAGAGATAGGGTTAACTTATATGCTCAAGAACTTGTTACATCTATTTACTCATAATTTGTTTTAAGTCACCATAGTAAAAGAAGGGTCGTAGAATTTAAGCGCAGAATTTATTATTTTTTAAAAATTATGTTTTACTGCTTTGATGTAGCCATATGATATTTTATGTGCCACGCCTCATGATGCCATTTCTCAGTTTTCATTTGTCTCATCGCTATCATGAAAAGAAAGTAACCATAAATGAAACCAAATAGGTAAAGAAGGAGGTTTCATCTCAATTCACATGTTAAAAGTGAGTGCACGAAATTGCTTTTATACATGAGGCACTTCGCCGAAACAGAGCAGTAGATAGAACAGGTATATATCTTACTATGCTCATCGAGACTTTCAATTCCCAAGTAAATTTATGCTTATCTGCTCCTACCCCCTTCCCCACCCTCCTGAAAGACACACCCAACCAAATTCCCTTTTCAAAATTTGTTTTATCAAGTTGAATGCGATTTGGAAGGTATAAACATATGACATCAAGACAGGCACAGCGCTGTTGTCATACGTTTTTGATGTTTGGATTGACAACGATCTTTCAGAGCAGATTCCTAAACGGTGTACCGAACCACAGAGGTGGAAACAAGCGAATGTTTTGGATTTATTTTGCTTCTCTGCTTGAAACACAATACTTTGAACAATATCTGTTTTTCTCCTCCTTTTATTGTCTACAAATTCTTCTTTTTTCATTTTTATTTTTTTATTTTTTTTTATATTATCACACAACAAAAATAAACTAAAATAAAGTAAAACAAAATAAGATAAATATCAGCAAAAGAATGTCTTATGTTCAAACCATTAAATGATTAACATTTTGCTTTACAAACATTAAGAGAATTATCCTTTATTTGCACCTTAACTGTGGATGATAAACACAAATTTTATGTAAGACAAAAACAAAACAAAAAATTACGAAAGTATGATATTGTTATCTGAAAAAGTGATAATATGAAATTTTAGATGCCATGAAAGAAACAAAGTTGTTTTTTTAACCAGCTTTATTATCATTATCAGTGTCACGTCATTTTACCAACATACGCATACCTCTAGTACTTCAACTGATAAAAACTGAGCTGCACGGGAATTTACAACATATAGATTCGTTTAAATGTTTCATAGCAAACTTTGACAAATCAAATTATGCGACCTTTACCTGAACCAAGGGTGAAATTAACATGTCACAGGCCAATGTAATTTTCCCTCAGGCAGCATGACTTTAATTACTCTATCTTTACATAGGTGCTAAGAGATAAATAGATTTGAGCTATCGCTGTTTTCAGGACGGCAATTTTACAAACTAAGGCCTATGATATTCATTTAAAAATTCTAGTTACATTTCATGAACGTAACTGGTTACCTGCTCCAACCTTGCTTCTTTCTACGTTTTTTGTATTACTTATTGTTGTTGTTGTTATTGTTGGTGTTGTCATTTTGTTGTTGTTGTTGTTGTTGTGTTGTTGTTGTTTTACTTTTTTAACTGTCATCAAATTTAGTAAATAAATTATTTTTTCTTGGCTGTGTTTTATATATTGACTATGTAATTCTGTCAAAGATCACTTCCTTCCATTTCACTTTAAGATCTATCATTTTGATACATGAATTATGAGTCACCATTTCAGGTTCTGGAGATTGCAATCAATGTTTACGTAGCTTTAAGCAAATTTCTCATACTTGACCATCTTCATCAGTTCAGTTTGAAGCCTTTTACTAACCTTCTTCTTAAGAAGTATTGTTGGAAAGAGGATTTTATATGTTACTTTGAGTGGCTGCTTCACCTGGACTCAAAGAAGTATTTCAACATGTAGTATATCAATGCTTTCAAGTTAAACCTTTCGCATCCGTGGTTGTCTGTTTCACGAGCAAAATGGAGAGATTTAACTTTTTTTAAAAACTTTGTCCGATTACAAAGCTACATCAGA
The DNA here is from genome assembly GCA_038406235.1 of Peronia verruculata. Lineage (NCBI taxonomy): Eukaryota > Metazoa > Mollusca > Gastropoda > Systellommatophora > Onchidiidae > Peronia > Peronia verruculata. The sequence continues at coordinate 5,285 of JBCAUA010019880.1, read as the reverse complement.
GACTTTCTGTAAAATGCTCATTTCATTAAAATATTGATACCCTGAACTGTTACCTACAATCTTGGTGACTAACACACACAAAAACTGTCTTTCTGGGAATTCTGTCGTACATGGGAGCGACATACAGAAGAGCTCAGTTATGCACAGATAAAGAGTAAATGGGAGATCATTTCGCAGATTATCTGCCCCATTTAAAAGAGGGACTCGTAAAAAGCAAGGTCATTTTGACCAGCCGTTTTACTTTTACATCCCCTTGTCAGACAAATGAGATTTTTAGCAAGCATTGCCAAGATGAAAACAAAATCCTTTACTTCTTGTCATTCGAAATACTGACCGCCAATAAAAAAATTGATAAAATTATAACTATAAGAAGAAGACATTCTCTTTACATCATATTTTTTAAATTATTATTATTTTTGAATTTTTCATAGATACGTTTCAAGTAAAGGACGTAAAAGTGATTTTTTCTTCTTCTCTTTACACTGCTTGTTCAATCACTCTTTTATCTGGTAAAGGAAAGTCAAAGAACTGAGCACAACGATCTCCCATTAGCTGCCACGTATTTCTATTCTTGGAAAAAAATGGCTATCTACTTACCCACGACCTTCCTCAGAGAGAAGAAAATGAAAGCGCTCGCTCTAGTTTCTTTTACGGAACAAGAAGCCAGCAAACAAACAAATAAGCAGTTTACGAACGAATGTTCTTCTGATTAAAACCAATTTTCTCATTATCGCTCACTTCTTGGCCTGAAATCTTCACTAGGGTCATATCTTCTGTATACGTTTTTCAACCTCCTGGTGGAGGTTATCTCGTGTCTCATAATCTGAAACTTATCGATGTCTGGGTTCCTTAAGTTATGTTGTTTATCAAGAACATAAGAAAACAGATTCTCTTTGCAAAACACATTATAGCACTGCCATGCAGTTCATACACGTTTACAGAGATCGAAGTTTGAATGGGAATACTAGGATGAAGAGCCATCCAGGTTTGTCGAGATCTCCCATGCGTTTCTCTTTGATGCTTTTTTCAGACAAGAATTCAATGCTCGAGGGCTTTCCCGATGATGAGTTCCACTAAAGAGGCTCAGGTCAGACAGTTTAATCTGCTAAACACTGCGCCAGACCTGCAGGTGCAATTGTAAATTTATATAATGTTATTTTCCGTCCGCCCCCTTCAAAACAAAATTAAAAACCGAAAACAAAACAAACCATCAATTTCCATCAGATAAAAGACAAAATGTAGACAGTAAAACTGAAATTTAAGGATTAATTTCTTTCTCTATCATCGTGTGGACCTATTCTGGAGCATGGGCCAACTGTGGAAAGTTTGCTTTGCTAAAGAAATGTAAAACTCGTGCTGTTTATATATGGCATACCTAATTTTCAAGATTTTTTTTTTTTTTTTAGGAGTAAATAGAAATTCTGGACATTATATTTACAAAAACAAAACAAATTAGACCAGAACAAGACAACACAAAAAGCAATGTGCCTCACCTCTACTCATATTATTATCGTGAAATGTTGCATCACCGTCTGGTGGTAGGAAAACTACTCGGGTGGAGCGAGACAGGTGACGGTCATCTGACGAAGAGTGGCTTCTTTCATTAGATGTTTCGGCCTTTACCTTCTTGATATCCTCTAGAACTCAGGTCACACCGGGGTCATGACTCCCGATGTCCGTCACCCACCTTTTTTTTTCCACTCAGGGACTGTTGGTGGGATTTGAACAAGTGCCGTTTGGTTTTGGGTCCAGCACTCTAATCCCTATGCTACAGGTGAAATGTTACATCATCGTCTGTACAATATCTAAACGACCAAATCAAGTGCTTTTAACTCTAGATGTGTCAAGTCGTCGATATAATGAAAAACTCAAATAACGTGATTCAAGTGAGTTCCTTTCCAAAAATGAGAGAGAACAAGACCAAGGGATATATATGGGCATTTAATGTTATTTACGGGCCTTCACTGTCATCATCTGAACATACTAAGCATCATTCTAGAAACTTACGATCCCGTATGGTTATCGACACATGTTCAGAGTTAATGGTCAAGCTACAGTGTCATGATTAAAAGTATCACTGTGGGAAATGGGGAAAAGTGAAGGTGGTCATGGTCGTGGAGCGGAAATGGTGCACCTCTGCATATTGACATACAGGTGAGAAACATTTGAGACGCGACACGATGAAATCAGGCGTCGTCACACTGAGCCGACCGAAGAAATTACGTGTTTTTCAACAGTGAACGAATTTTTAACGCAATTTTTTTTTCTTCATGAAGCCCTTCTATATTAATCTAAAAATGCATTTCAGAGTTCAATTTACTGCAAGAGAACAGGTAAAAGCCAAACAATTGTAATTTTGTGACATGGTCTTAAAAAGATAAAGAAGGATTTACAAAAGTGATTGGCTATTTCCTCAATAAATTCATCTGCAGCAACAGATCACCCCCATCGTCTTTAATTCCCAATATCTCAACATCTACTTAAGGTTGAACTAGCATATTTTCACACACTGATAGAGACATGAATAATCTTCACAGTGGTGCCGTACTCCATATGCTTAAATTTTGACGAGCCCTTGATTTCATCGTGTCGCATCTTATTTGCTGTATATGTGCTCAGTGCTGACTCTTCTGTTTGATTTATTTGTTCTGAACTTTTGCTATCACTGATTCCCCGAATTTCTATTGCTGTCTTCTCTCCAGCTTTCTTTCCTCTCTTCTTCTTGACGTGTAAATGCGTTTTATCGTGGTTGACACAATATAGCCGTAATTGTAGTGATGTGTCGTTAAACCCCAACACACACACAAACAAAAACAAACAAATTTCTCTTTTTATTACGAAAGAAAAAAAAACAGATAACTCTTATCTCTTGAATTATCAACCTCTAATGTTTAATGGCATTACAGTTAAAAAAAAAAAAAAGAATAAAAATAAAAACCAAATAAGAAACCCCTTCATTCTTCCCATAGTCATGGTTTTAAATTCTGAAGTTTTCTGAACAGCTCAGCATAAAACGAATTCTCCAGAGTGCAGGACAGACATGCAAGATAGAGCAGGATTTCACACACACACACACACACACACACACACACACACACACACACACACACACACACACAGAGCGACAGAGAGAGAGAGAGAGGGGGGGGGACGAAATATAGAGAAAAAGAGCGATATAATGATAGTTTAAATAATTGACGAGTGTTTGAAATTTGAAAAAAAAATTAACATGAAACGAATTTGTTGCAGTTCGTTTTTTTTTTTTATGCTCATTGCCATAGTCATTGAAAACTGCAGGATCTTCAAAGAGAGAGTATAACTGTAAAAAAAAAAAAAAGAAAAGAAAAAAAAGGAAAAGATTATATGGGCATTTCTGTTCTAAAAAATAAAAAAAAAAGGCAGATATTAACTGCATCTTGACTTTAGCCTAGCCATAACGATACAAACAATTCAAAAAAGGAAATTACAATATTTTTGTCTCATCAAATGGCACAACACCATCTGTAAGGATATATTAGAAGGGAAGATCGAGGGAAAGCGAGCAAGAGGAAGACAGCAGAGAATGTGGACGGGTGACATCGAGGGCTGGATAAATCTGTCACTGGAAGAATGCAGGATAGACATAGAGATGGCGAGTCATTTCACGTCGAACTCAAAAGAGAAGACAGGGGATGATCATAAGGATGATGATAACGATAAAACCAAGAATGCTCTGTTCTTTACATGCGGATTGCAAGGATTATTAACTTTCCAATGATATCTTTAGTTTATGGATGGCCTTTTTCGACTGCCCTAGAGACTGAAAATGAGAGGCAAGGTAATGTGTGCACATCAAAAGGTTGCATGTATTTATTTCACTCTCATTATGACCAGGCCATGCCTTATGGACTCCCCGAAATGTGCTGTTTTAACTTTATGAAAGCCATAGTCTCTAAATCCGCAGATGATAACAGTTAATGTGGATTGTAATCTTGGAGACGGATGAGAGAGGGGGAACTAAGGACAAGGTGAGAGGATGGGGGGGGGGGGGGTTGGACATTGGAGCAGTTTAATACTACGTTGGTTCTCACTTTCTTTCTCTGTCTAGCTCTTGCTCCCGGTCTCTATGTCTTTCTCTCTCTATCTCTCTCTCTCTCTCTCTCTCTCTCTATCTATCTCTCCCTTTCTTGCTCGCTTGTTGTTCTTATTCCACAAGAAGGATTCATCTCTCTATCTGTGGTATGGTATTATGTTTCCTCCCTATTTCTCTCTCTCTCTCTTACTTTTTCTCTCCCTCTCATTCTCTCTTTCATTCATTTGTTCCTCGGGACAAGAACAGAGAGCTTCCAATGTATTTTTGTCAACTAACATATTCTTTTCCTTTACTATGGTAGTCTTTAAACTAAGATGTTTGAAGGGATAATTTGACTAGCCTAAAAGTGCGAATCGCTGCAAAGAGTGAAATAAGGCCGGCAGTTAACCTACCTCATACAGGTAGTCAAAAGAACACGAAGTATGTAAAAGTGTCAGCTTGTTTGTTTTAAGGAGGAAAGGTGTGGTTTAAAGACAATTTACGCATAAACAACACTAAAACATTGGTTAATAAACAGCACTGATTCCAGGTAACACTGGCCATATGATAGATAACCTTGACAACCTCATAATTGATCTTTCTTCATCATTGCTCCTGGCAGTTATAACAAAAGATAATTTAAGACATGTTCCTGTATACTGTTTACGCCTACAGTGGCATACATATTGTCATTAGCAGTTGAATATGAAATAAAGCATCCGGTGGTAAGAGCATGGAAAAGATCGCACACATATACGATTTGAAAATCCTGTCTGAACAAAATTTATTTCCGGGTTCTGATTACTGAACACTTTTCTTAAGTTAGTGTTTGTATGAACTTCTTGTTGTAGCTGTCGTTGTTGTTGCCTGTGATGTTGATGGTAGTGGAGGGGGTGTTGTTATAATTATGTCATCCATACATAATTATGATTTATGAACACCTCGCTTCTCTTCCACATCTTTCTCCTCCCCCTTCCTTCACGCCCTTTTACTTAATTGACTGAACGACTGAGAAAGGAATGTCTTTATGAAGTTAGAAACTCATTGATCGATAGTTATTTCCTCCTGCATAGTGTTATTCCACTGCTAACTTGCTCATTTTTTCTTTATCACATTAACACATATATTTCTAGGAAAACAGGGGGAAAAAGAGGTTCATGCATGATAGATAGATAGATAGATAGATAGATAGATAGATAGATAGATAGATAGATAGATAGATAGATAGATAGAT
>JBCAUA010019859.1:0-12757 GCA_038406235.1 Peronia verruculata | reverse complement strand
TTATATTGATAATTTGCATGATCAGCAGTTTTTCTCGCCTCATAGTGGTCATCCAGTGTCCATCCCTGGCACTGGAAATCCACATTTCAGGACGCGCCCCCCCTCTTAAGTCAATTATTTTGCCATTACAAGAGCATCAAAAGCCGTCTTCAGAAGTGACAATCTGAGGTTAAAATTTGACGCACATTTAGGATTTCTGACCTTTGTCAATTCATGTCTATCCAAGTACTTTCTATGCATTTGTTTAGTATGTCTCTTCAAATGTTTAGGACAACAAAGCAATAAAAAATGAAACTTCAGTATTTTTCTAGTACTAGTGATAGATCTAGATCTAGCTGATTGATAACACATAACTTACAAAACTCCTCTGACGATGAAGTAGGCGATAACTACTCCTGTAAGTCCCAAGGTGACATATAAAGTTCGTAATAGGGCTCCTTTGTTTTCAGACATATTCTGAAATATGTTTACTGACTCGGGGTCCATGTCATCACCATGTGATTTACACTCAGTGCTGTTAGCATCCACTTGACCACAGTTTTTACTTTCTGTATTATTAGAGGAAGAGGAATCATCTGCAACCGGTGCTGTGTTCGAATTCTCGGAGGCATCACGATTCTCAGTCTGTACCTTAGCACACGTTGTTAAACTCAGCAAGAAGGAAGTTACAAGAAACAGCACCACAGTGTAGCGTATGCCGGCCATATTAGCGTGTATATACATGAACATTTTGTTCTTCACATTCAGTTTTCACGACACATGAAAAGTCATAGAAAAGCCCACAGAACAAGTTCTCTGCAGAAAATAATAAATGTCTGGAAATCAGAAGGATATTCTGGTTGTGGTCGCGAGACTATGACACACAGCCAAGGAATAGCACATATTACAGCTGTTGCTATTTTACAGCGTGGCAGAAAACAGCTGTCTTCTTAGTCAAAAACGAGTAAAGCAAAAGCTATTGCATTATTCACCAACACAAAGTTATTTAAAATAAAACAGAAATATTGTTTCATCAGCCCAGCAATATTATTCGGACAAAACGCCAAATTACTTTAACAGGGTTTCTAATGTCATTGTATTAAATACATATTTTGTACACGTATATTTTGTAATTGAGCAATTTAATTTTTCATTCTTGATTGGCCAAACTGTCACAAAGTAGACCTATTCGTTTCCGGCGATGAAAAAAAAAAAAGGCAAAAGGATACAGTTCAAATTTAAAGTTTTTTTTTTTTTTTTAATGCAGACATTGGAGTCAATATTGTGCACACAGAGAATCAAGCAGGTCAAAAAATAAAACAGAACAGCAATCAAGTGTAGTATTTTTAAGTGCAATACTTTAGGACGTTTTCTATGGCTCTGTTTATTCTTTTATAAGTTTGTTAGCCTACAACAACCGGATGTGCTGCGCGACATGGCAAAGGTGAAGGTCAATAAACAATAATAAACTTGCAGGGAGGATAATGCAGAGAATATCTTCCCTGAGCTCAGGTAGATCGGTATGTGACTAAGTTCCAAAATTAGACACGAAGGCTATAAATAAATTTACCTGATATAGTTTGGATATATAAACGAAATGTATGGCGTTATATTGTACAGTTGTTAGTAATAGAGCTGTCACCACATGTCACATGGTTGTTTGGCGTCCAGGGTTTCTTGTTGCTAGTAGTAGTTAGTAGGCTGATAGATCTACAAACCACTGCCTTCAAATAAGTCGAGATCTAGACTCTAGATCTAGGACCCGCGTCCTTTTCTAGATGCTAAGAAGCATTTTTATTGTGGGTCAGATTAATTCATAATTATCTTTGAGGACATAGAGTCGTAATTTAATATTGAAAAAATCAGTAGATTTATACGTAAGCCAAGGATAGATCTAGACTAGATCTAGATACATAATACAAAAGGGGTTTCTCTGTCACATGGCCTACACTTATGCGATCTAGTAGATCTAGATCTAGATTTAAATCTAGTCTGTATCTAGTTTCCAACAACTGCACAGGTCTCAAAGTCTTTAGACTCTGCCACGACTCAGTATCCTTAATACCAAGACTCTGCCACGACTCAGTATCCTTAATACCAGTAGGCTATGCTAGATTAGATCTTGCAAACATACAGTGAAGTCTGTTTTTTTTTTGTTTTTATTTTTCTGAAGATGTTGAGATTCATGTCCTATTAGACAATAAGCTATTAAATGTGTCGTTTTTGGATGTCCAAATCCTGAATTTTTTTTTTTTTTATTACAAAAAAAAAAAAAAAAATGCAGTTGAATTAAAAGATGGAGAAAATTTGGCGCTTTTTTGTTTGTTCCCACCCCATGTCTTATTTGGCCAACATGTTAGTGTTAGGGTGGACTTGCGCTGGTCGAGGGTCTCATACATGTTAGCGTTAGGGAGGACCGTCACCTGCTCGTCTGACCTACATGTTAGCATTAAGGTGGACTTGCGCTGGTCGAAGGTCCCAGCAGGTTAAGCCAGTGGGGTTGTTCTATCATTTGGTATAAGAATAAATAGGCCTAGATCTATATAAAAGTGGGGGTGGGAACAAACGAAAAAGCGCCAAAAATTTAAGATTCTTTGATAATATTTAACACTGTCTATGTCATTAGTGATAGATTATGGTGCTTTTGTAGGCAGCCATATGATGTGTTATACAGTTCATAGTTTTATGGAAATAGAACATTGGGAACAATTATCTTATAGGAGTGAATGAAATTACTATTGGCAGTCAACTGGTCCTTGATTTGTGAAAGAGTGTTTTTTTCGCTACCCAATAACCTTGTTTCAGGAAGTGATACCCTATCATCCTTATGAATGGCTCCCCACATCATTAGAAGTAGAAGGACTGTTGTACAAATAGAGTGGTTATAGCTTTGTAGTATCAAACACAAACTCAAAGAGAGGACTGATTATCACTATTCTCAGTTTCAAGCACCTGAACCAAAGTATGATATTGATAAACAAGTTTTCTCTTTGACACTTTTCAGGCAATGAACTGCAAATTCGGCTAGTGTATTTTGTTACTTAAAAATATTATTTCCATCTTGTGCCTTATGATTTCTCATTTGAGGTTTGGAGGGATTTTAGTACTGTTTGGAGAAGAAATTTTGATGTATTATTTAATGATGCGTTTCTCTATTTTCAGATGGCAGCAAATCTTATAACTTTTCTGCTGGTCAAATGAGCAAGTGTCGCTGAAATACAAGACGATCAGATCATAAAGGAGATACCACCAATAAAAAAAAACCCACGTGAAGTTTGGCCAGCATTTTGTGAAGGGGAAATACTCTGGTTCTGCTATTACAACAATGAAAATTTAGCCCAGAATTGCCCAGTGTACTGCTTTGTGGCAGCATTTTTTCTCTTAATTTCTGAAACTCACAATGGCATCCAAGCCAGAGAATGCCCGCACTTACAAACTTGTGGTTGTTGGTGATGGTGGTGTTGGCAAATCAGCACTTACCATTCAGTTTTTTCAAAAGTTGTTTGTCCAAGATTATGATCCTACTATTGAGGACTCTTATATCCAGTACACAGAGATTGATGGTCAATGGGTTGTCTTGGATGGTAAGTGCTAAATTCCAGAATATTTCTTTGTGACATCTTAGGGACAGATTATTTTTTTTCAGACTTATAATTTCAAAAATTTCTTAAAGGCAGCCATAAATATGACCTCTTTATGAGTACACCAAAATCTTATAAATGGAAACTATTTCTGATGTGCATTTATAGATTGTCTGTTGATTTCAGACGTCATAAACAATGTCCGTGTAATTATCAATGCTCATGTTTGAGAGCCCACTATCAAAACCAGGAAGTATTGTAATTTAAATTATCTCTCCTGAAAGAATCTATTTAGCAATCCATTTCTGTTAAGAAGTCTGTTTTTGTATAAAAAGGAAATCAGTGGTAAATTATTGCATTTTCCAAATCAACCATTTTGAGTGAAGGAAAGTTGAAAATCTGTACTTCCTTGATTCAGCTTATTGTTTCCGTAAATCATCAATATTTTACAAATATATTCTGTGATTATTAAAAACCTCTGAAACTATTATACTGTTAAGCTCACAAAGTTTCTTTATTGTGATTTGTGGGCTGCACTGATGGCCTAACATTCAATGCATTGTAATTGTAGTAAAGAAATGAAAGATCATGTCTGGTAATTTTATAGTCTAAAATTTGTGTTTTTTATAATGTCAGATTCACAAATTTGATCTTATTGCATGATTGGTGGGACTGTTGATCAAGCATTGAATATATTGTAACCAGAAATGAAAGGTCGTGTTCCTCAGTTTGCAGTCTGTAATTTTTTATATGAATGTAATATCAGAATTTATTCAGGCATTTTGAGCTTCACATACATTTCATGTTTCAGTGCTAGACACAGCAGGTCAAGAAGAGTTCAGTGCCATGAGAGAACAGTATATGAGAAAAGGTGATGGATTCCTACTGGTATATTCTGTGACGGATAAACAAAGTTTTGAGAATATAAGCAATTTTCACACTCAAATTTTACGGGTCAAAGACAGGTGAGTGGGTTGATTTAAATAATGTTATGTTGTAGAAATTTAACTTATCATTGAGAAAGTTTTATTAGGGACTGAATCATGAACAAAAAGTTCCTGTTTTTCCTATTAACAATGGCTAATATAGGACTTTCCTCTGCTTTGTTAAATACCCGTAATTAGTGCGTTAATCTCACTGTCTTTGTAATTTATATCTGAAATGTCACTTTATTTAATATTCTAGAGGCGAGATCGTTTTCACCACCTATTACTTTCCTTTGCAGTGAAGAGAAGAACAAAATCACATAACTTTGTGTCACTTTAAAGACGGGTCACCAAAAAATAAAAATTTAAAAAAAACAGATTTTGGTGACATGTTTTTCAGTCAAGGGGCACAAAAACATTTTTTTTTTTCATTAAGTGTGTTTGTTCAACATCTCTTGTGTCTGGCAATAAGATTGGTCACAGTGATCTACCATTACCTCATATCTACCCACTTGATATCATTTGTGAATGCATAAGAACACAATCATCTTATCAGGAGAGAAAAGACCATCAAGTAACTCTGTTATTTTTTGCATTCAGGGATACCTTTCCTATGATTATGGCAGCGAACAAAGTGGACCTTGTTCACCAAAGGGTTGTTTCAGAAGAGCAGGGCCTCCATCTGGCAGCACAATTAAAGGTGTGTGACTATAAAATTATGACAGATAAAATGTTAGTTACTCTTTATATTTATTTAACAAGAGTTTTTCAGTGCAACAGGGTATTTGCAACAAGACAGATAACAAAAATGTCACAGGCTAACTTGCCAGAAATTGGAGCTAACAGAAAAAAATTATGAGATGTTCTCATAATCTTTGACATACAAGATAAACAATGCTGCAATGCAGGAAGAAATTATAAGTGAAAACAAAAAAAAAAAAAAAAAACAGAAAATTATTTTAATGTCAAATTTCTTTGTTGGACAGATAGAGATGTTCATTCATTCAGTAAGGATACACAACAGATTCTGGCCTTTTTTTTTTTTAATATTAATTTATCGTATAAATGGGAAACATTTCTATGCCTTTTTAAGTGTATCAGGAGATTTGTTCTAAAGTTATTTGGTATTTGTTACTTACTTGTTTATTTGAACATGTGAAAACACAATTCATTCCAGAAGGAGGTTCTTATGAACAATTTGAGGTGACAAGTTTGATGTACCTGGGCATTTTTACCCTAGATTATTTTGGTTGAATTCTCTCAAGTGGATTATTTTGGTTGAATTCTCTCAAGTGTTTAAGAAATGAATACTTTAAGTTATAGCCTGGGAAAGATGTCTTGCAACTAACTAACAACATGTGTGTAAAACGATCGTGCATTTCAGGTCCCGTACATAGAAACAAGTGCCAAAGATCCTCCACTCAATGTAGATCTTGCATTTCATGAAGTTGTGCGTGTTATACAGTAAGTATTACACTTGATATGGTAGCATGCTGCCTTGCTCAAGTTACTTCTGTGCATTAGTGACTGGTGGACAAGGTACTGATGATCATGATGTAACAAAATAATTACCATTATTCATTCTTACGGTGCTTAAGACGTTCACTTCAGTTTTGTATAGTTTTTTTTATGCAAGAAAAGAATATCTTCTTTGTGCTGTAGTCATAGTCCAATACGATTTACTATTTGATGCAAATATAGGTGGTTTAGAAGTTTCTGGTTCACTTGATTAAAAATGTCACACCGCAAAAAAAAATACACATGTAGGTCTGAAATATCTGAGGGGGCGGATTATTGCTGGGTCGGGTGTCACGATGTAAGGCAAAAAAGGTGAAAATGTGATCTCAGGTCACCAAGGCAATCTTCAACCATTTCTACACATTATATTGAAAGGATTAAACAATCTGAGCTTCTTGAATACTCTAAAACTTATTTTCTTAACCCTATCAAGTTGCATTTTTGCCAAAAACATTGTCAAAAGTCAACCGTTCCCGTGCAGTACTTTGCTGGGGCTTTGCTGCATGTGTTACGGTAGTAGAACCCTAGCTTGCTGCATACCACTTTTTTTTTGTTGTTGTCTTTTCCCATTCTTTCTCACAGTACTGAATGTATACGAACACTGTCACATCAAATGAAAAAAAGTGCAAATGTTTGTAAACATTAACTGTTTTGTACTGATTCCACCTTATAAGAGTGAAAGCTTTCCATATTGTTGTTTTGCACAAGAACATAAATTAGTTGTTTGAAATAATAAATAAACTTCTTCTGACAGCGAACACCTTCATTTTGTGTGCATAGTATTGTTTTTAATCATTTTGTAAGACTAATCATGTGGCTGACAGCCAACTAAGAGAGAGAAAAATGATGTTGTCGTCGCTGTTAAGTGACACTAACAAGCTTTTAAATTCCTTTGTGGCCTTGAACTGTCAGATTTTCTCACTGAAAAGGCCCTTATGTGGGATTAATTTGGTGATAGACAATGGAAATCGGCCCAATAATTGTTGTGGACAAAGAATCCCAGCAATAATCAAGACTCAATTGTTGCTGTCATGCCCATTCGATCTAGCTCTATACCAAGTCCAGCATCTGCAGGTGTTGTTTGATGAATGACCTATTCATATGTTTTTTAGCATGATGAACTCAATTTCATTCACAAGAACAGACAGTTAAATCACCCAGGATTATGATGTTTCTGACTTTTCTGCATTGTCTGCTGTAGCAAGAATTGTTGTTTAATTAATATCTATACGTAAAATATGTTTTTCTTACTTTTTTCTTTTGGAGAGTTCAAATGAACATGAACATGCCCAATTTGAGATATTTAAAAAATTTGAACTGTTTTTTATTCAGAAATGTCTATTTCATCTGAATATAATACTAACTCAAAACTGAAAACTTTCACCATCTGCCTGGTTTTCTCAGGTGGTCTTACATACTTGTATTTTTTATACAGCTCATACTTTTGCCAATTATAGAATACAAGTATAACTTTTCACAAAAAGAGTTTTCTTTTTTTTTTAGGACACCCACAGCTAGTATAGATTAATAACTGTATTTATCTGCCCCATGCTGTCTATTTCACAAGAAGTGATCATCAAAACTGCTGTTTGTGAAGCTTCATCATTCACTTTAATCTGCTTTGGCACATTTTACAGCATTCATAAAAAATGATACTTCGCTGTTGATTCAAGGCTGGTATGTAATGGATAAAATTGTCAGGGTATGATTCTTTGAAAATTATCAAACTCTTGTGAAAATGACATTTTGAGTCATAAGTTTTTAAATATTTTCCCATTCTGTTGCTCATAGACGCCAGCCATCTCCAAAGAAGAAGAAAAAGGCATCAAGTGGAAGCTGGAGATGTACAGTGTTGTAAATATGGTGGATTGGACTTTTTCAGTATGGACAGATGTCATGGAATGGATTTTTTTTACTGATTCAGCTACGAATCTGGACTTTCTGGCTTGGATACTGTGTTTCATACCAAATGGCACAAACAGTGATGTGTTTTGGTAGCATACGCTGATATCTCAATGCTGTATGCATCTCATATTGTTACATCACACCAGCAGAGGACAGATATGGAAGTTTTTTTTTTTTTTTTTTCTTCTTCATATAAATACTTAGAATTAAATGTAGCATTTTGCACTATAATTTTCTGTTACTTTTTTGTTTATAGGAAACAAGAACAATAAAAAAAAAAAAAAAAAAGACCAAAACACTTAATCCACTCAGTTCTGAAGAGAGTGGAAACAACAGATAAAAGTCATATAAATAAGTTTCATTTGATGAAAGTGTTAAGTATGCAAATTTTTAAAGAGAATACAGTTGTCTTGTTTGTCCCTTGTCACATGAGCTTTGATCTCCCTTACATCTGTTGTGCAGGTACACTACATTTTGTTTCCATTCAGGCAGACCGAAATGACCAAATTCATGCTCTGTTGTACTTTATACTTCAACTTTCAGTGCAGACTTTGATGGTTTTTATTTTATTGCTCAGTCATGTCAGCAATTTGGAATAAATTTCAAAAGTGCACTTTAATTCATTGTGACCAAAGCAGAACAATAATATGCATTTAAAACATGTGAAAGAAAGGGAGTTATAAGCACTATTAAAATTACCTAAACAGAGAAGCCTCTCTAGTAATTTCTCAAAATGGTCTGAATTTGTCAGTATAGTCCAGCATGTGTGGGAAAAAAATCATAATTTTATGTTCAATACTCTACCACTGTAACATGACCCAGCTGTAGTTTTGATCTAGTCCTTGACTGAAAGAGGTGATTTTTATTGTTTGAAGAGTGTTGATCCCCCAAAGGATGAATTATGAAACAGCCAAAACTTGTTCTTTCATATGCCATGGTGATCACCTTTTGTTGTTTTGACCTAAGTTTTTTTCTTCTACATTCCTGGTGTATTACAAAAAGGCATCATTAGACAAAAGTGGAGAGAAATGGCTGATCGTATTTTGCCAAAACTTTCAGTGAGGTAGTAGCTTCACACAAGCATAGAGAGGTCTACATGATTTTATGTTGTACTGAAACATAATTATTTTTCACTTCAGTTTTATAGTGGACATTCCATATTATTTATGGCTGAATTTGCTCATTTTAAAACCAAAAGAAAAGCCAAGTTTAGAACCATTTTTTTTTTAATGTTTATTTTGGAGTGGGTTTTCATTTTTTCCTTTTCCTTGTTCTTTTTTACTTCCAGTGCAACTGTACTAGGTTCCATTTTGTAAAAATAGTGTGACACTCTCGCAGTTATGAATGTCAGAAATTTACTCTTATGAAAAAGGCACATATATGAATTTCATGAAAGCTATGGAGACAGTACTTGTGACTAGTAACATCTGTATTCAGATATCTTTATGAACTCATCCAGAATTATACTTTACAATTTTACATACTATGAATGGAACCATCCATCTTGTGATGTCATTTATTTGAGTGCTCACAGGATTTCATAAATAAGCACACGTGCTACCCTGTACCACTTCTAGTGACGAGAGAACTTCATGCATTCATACTTTTGGTGATAATTGCTGTAAATGTGTTGTTTCATTTTAGTATTGTAAATTGTAATTTAGTACGTAAACAAATGTAAAGGGTCAAAAAGACTGATTTGGATTAGATAGTTTGAAAAGTGTCAAAATTTAACAGTTCGGACTGAGAAAGGAAAAAATAGTTGTAAACAACCTGTTTGCACTAATATGTGATTGTTCTGTGTGTTCACTATAATCTGTTTTTTTTTAAATATTTTTTTTTGTTTTTATTTTTTTTTTTGTTAAGTATACCTCATAAACTATAAACTCGGGAGCAGTGAGAGCCTGTAATGTTTGTCTCCCCCTGCTGTCGAGATGTCACATGTGTAGAATGAAAGTTGATATTTCATTAATTTTCATGAAATCTATATATGGAAATACTGAATTTTGAACTTTGGCCTTCATTATGTAAAAAGCATGAAGAAAAATAATACTTTTTGAAATATTTTAGAATTCTTTTTCTGTTATTATACTTATGTTCTTTTTAACTCATAATCAGACACTGCATATTTGCACCATGCAACTTTAATATAATGTAGTATTTTGTAGTTGTGATTTTCTATAATGCAAGTAGTCTTTTATCCCCTCTGCCTCATCAACTGTTCACTGTCCTTGAACTTTTGTATTCTCTTGAAAAGAATTTTTTTGTATACAGTTTCTGTATTTGATACATTATTATGAATACTTTTGCTCATAATGGCTATTTATATGTATACATGTATAATGTATTTTATCCCCAAACTTTTGTTCTGTGCCAGCATTATCATATAGACATTCATCTAACCAGAAAGATCTGTGATGCTAGAGCCAGATAGATGTGTGAATTCCCTTTTTACTGTTTTTATGGTACTGTTTAAAATCAACCACCCATTTTAAATTGTGTGCAAATTTTGTTCTTGGGGGTTGCTAGGATTTACAAATGCTCATTCATGTTGACCAAAAGTGCACCTATGAAGTGAATTCTCATATTCTTTTGTATGCAACAGATTTTTGTATGCATTCCTTTAATTGTGACTGGGTTTTTTTATGCATCTGTTGATAGCATACATTCACTGCCTGAAACTGGTTTAGTTAACAGAGTTTTGGTTCATTCTTTATCTTCAGCTTTAAGTTATCTGTTAAATGATTTGATGTACAACTAATGAATACCATTCTGTATACGATTTTTATTGTGTAATAATTTTTCTGAAGGAATTTATCGGCTTGTTACATTCATATGTAAAGTACAGAATGATTCATGATTTTGTTCACTGGGATCAGTGTTACAGCTTTAAAATTTGTGGCCATTATGAATGTACCATCTTGAGGAAAACTGATGTGAAGAAGTCATCTGACAGTTCAGTTTCAGTTGCTTTGAAATTTTCACTTATTTCATATAAGTTCCAAGAATGAAACATATATGTAAACTAATCATGGAGATTAAGATAAAAGTAAATTCACACAACTCTGTATGCTTCAAAATGAAGTTCTTTGTCTTTGAAAACAAGTTGGTGTAGAAAATGTATGAAAACCAATTGATTTTGCTATTGTTTTCCTTCTCAGGTTGTTGGACACTTTTAATGAATTTATTATGCAGTGACCTCAGAACAAATTGCTGGTTATGCTTGAACCATTGAAATGTAATTTGTCAGTTTTTTCATAGAGCATTCTATGGATTAAGATCTAACACAAACTTGAAATTCTTGCAGTGTGATTGAATTAAGATAAGTTCCTTTGATTTATGTACAATCTGGAGCAAACAGATGTTGGAACCACTAGAGTTCAATGTTAAAATTGTTATGCAGCATAAACTGTATGAATCACTCATAGTGGAGCAGAGAGCTGATAGTATAGATCTGTATATTTATAGATTTGTATCAAATGAAGCCTCAGTGTACATAAGTATTTAGGCCTGTCTTGTCAAGCATTTAAGATGAATTGATTGTGTTAGAGATGTCACCTTTATTCTTTGCTCTGAATTCAGGCATGACGTATTCATCCAAGCCAGTTTACTGGTCGCTAAATAGTCAGTCGTATTGCATTAATTGCATTTTACTCCATTGTAAAACCGTGCCACTGTCCTGTGTACAATTCCCCTTGGACTCCATCAGCCTTGGATGTGCCATCCTGTCATTTTGGTATACTTTTGCTGTTGTTTATTATGTAAACCAAATTTTACAGTTTTTGTTAAAAGTTGTGATCTTCAGTTGTATAAACCCAACTATTTATTTGTTTGACTGATTAGGTTTGTGGTTGTAGTGAATGACAGTTTTGACAATTGCTGTGATTTGATAGTTTTGAGAGAAGGATAGAAATCTTTGACTTATTTTGTACAATGTATGTTTGTGGCTACTGATGAATGAAAGCTGAACTATTTAAATGAACTGTAACTACTCCTGTTTGAAATGCAGTTTTTATCATTTAATGTTTAAGAAGTATATATTACAGGGATGTCAAACTTTCAGACTTTAGTTAGAAATCCAACTCGCTGGTCATCGCTGACTTTTTCACTTTTGGCCAGTCAGCAGCCAACTTTAACAGAGCCCACTAACTGATCACAGTTTTATAATGTTTGAATGCGATACAGGTCCTGCATGATAACATTAAAACCAGAAGTACGATAGAATTTTGCACTTTCTCTGGATGAGAACTGAACTGATATTTGGCAGCTATTCAGAGATTCTTTTGTGAAAACAGTTTGACATTCTAGATATTACATCCAGTTGTATTTATTTAAGAGAAGATGGCATCTGAGATGCTCAAGAAATTCGCAGACAAAAATGAATTACATTTAGCTACCTTTAGTTTCAGACTGTGGATGATAAATGTGAATACAAATAATGTTGAAGGCAATTTTGAAAAGCTTTAACCCAAGCCTAGAGTGCAGCACAGATTGCATAAATAAATGTGTGAGATAATTTTATGGTTTATCGAGGGAAACAGGCAGGCATAGCATCATTCTAAAAGACTGTCGCCTACTCATATCCACAGTGGATGTGATTTTATCTGCTCTGATGACCACCGTAAGATATGAAAGAGATCCAACATTTTAGCCTGTTCCTGATAGATGACTTTTTGAAAATTAGATACACTGTATGTGATGATTGTTGTTTGCTTTTTTGAACTAACTTATGACATACGTCTACATCACATTACAATTAGGTCAACTGTAATTGTACAGATTATGTTAGGGGGTTTGGGGGGGGGGGGGGGGGGGGGGGGGGGGGGGGGGGGGGGGGGGGGGGGGGGG
>JBCAUA010019848.1:0-12757 GCA_038406235.1 Peronia verruculata | reverse complement strand
GGTCTTTTTTTTTTTTTTAAAGTTAGGTTATTTTAATCTTTCCCATCGAATTCATAATGTGCAAATTAGAGGAAAACAATGGAGAAAAATCGACTTTTTCATACTGTTACTATTGCAGTGCCGCCATCTTGGATTTAGGCGTCCCCAGATTGACGGATTTTAAATTCTATCTCCTCCGCCAACTTTCAACCAAACTTGATAAAACGTGTTGAATATATTGCTTGACATGATATCTAACAGGTTGTATATTATTAATTGTTTCCATAGGATACAAATTGTTTTACTGATTTTTGAAAATACCATATAACGAAAGTTCAAATTCCCCATTTTTTCAAACTAAAAACCCAATTTTCTCTAAAATTTACAGACCGAATTTAACGCTCATAAGTAACATTTTGGGTTCCATGGTGACATTGATGCATACCAAATTTGGTTTGAATCAGTTTGGAAACAAAAGAGAAAATAGAAAAGAAGACAAAAAAAAAAAAACGTTTTTTTTTTTGTGAAAAATACGTCAATTTTTTTATTTTTTTTTAGCAAAAAGATCATACGGAGAGTTTTCTGTTCGGCTTTCAGCCTGGGAAGAACGTTTTCTTTCACATACTAGCTCTCTTTTCATGACTTCTGGGTCTCTTGTACCAGTGTTTTGGCTGTCTGGGCGTATGTTTTATCGACTTTTGCTCCCTAACCCCATATTTACAAGAGCCACTTTCGGATTCTTGACTGCCTCTATGTGTTCCTCATATCGATTCTGAGTGCAAACCAAGAGTGTTTTGACCTTTGCTATGACATATAGTCGACAACTCAGCAAATAGTAACAGAACAAAAGCAAATGTGCGCTTTTTATAGGACAAGGAAAGTTATTTTAGAACACTGACATTGATAGGTCTACCGTTCAATGACTATTGGTCAAACACGTTAGAATGGACTTAGCAACTTTTTGATTCTATTTTTACACACGCGGAAAAGGCAGTACTTTGAAGAGAAAACAAAAGCGCAAATTCGCATTTGTTGGGGAAAGTCCGCATTTCAGGACGCGCCCCCCCCCCCTTACTAATGATTAACAAGCAACTTTTTTTACATATTGTACATTTGGAATAATCTATGTGTGCCTTAAAACGGTGAATTCTTTCGGCTAATGTTATCTGTAACTTTAGGTGTGCTAATAACAAAGGATGAAGATGTTGTCTATGCTTATGTCAGGTCAAGACTTCGTGATGAAGGCAGCGAGACCTCGTGCTGCAATACCGTTTGAGATGTAAGTTTGATGATGTGTAATAAAATAATATGTTTAAGAGATACTCAAACGGAATAGATGTCGATTTTTTTTCAAATCTGCTCTTTGAAGAACCTCTTGCTCTATAAATTCCCCATGATGGAAATTATTATTGTAATTAAAATAGTTGGCACTCTTACATTCACATTAACTGGTTAGTACTGTCACCAAGAGAAGGCTAATGGAGCCTTACTTCTACTTCCGTCGATGGAGAGAAGGTTTTGCTCTTACAGAACATACTGATGTACATAACTGGACATGTAGATGGCATCAGTTTGGTGAAATCTTATTTATAGAACTACCTCTTCTCAAAGTGATAATTAATAGGCAGTGTTGTGGCCAGAACTCCTTGGCTACGATGTCGGGTGATATTTTTTTTCGTGGCCAAATCATCACGGACAAAGAGACAATGTTTTGAAAAGTGAAAAAATTAACAAAGACTGTGATGAAGTTAAGCGCACACGCTTGGCCTTCTTCATCTTTGTTCTCCTAATATTATAGCATTTTAAACATTTTGTTTGTGTATTATCAAGTACATCCAGCAAAAATGACATTGAAGAAAATTATGTCTTCACCGAACTGGCTAGTTATACCATACAGCCTTTATTTGGTTGATTTAGGTTTGGGCCTTTCAACCTCAGTACTCTGAAGTAATCTCGGCCTTTATTGTTGGATCATGTCAGGCCGTGTCAAAGCTGGTAGTCTCCGGGTGTTGTTTATGATGTTGTCCTTTTCCGCTGTTTCTCTGCTGGCTGCTCTAGCTCCTGTTGCTAGCAAAACCCAAGCGTCTGATACTTACAGGGACCAAATTAAAACATGCCAAATGATAAAAACAGGGCTCGAGGCCTTTATTAATTAACTCCAAACCTCAGTCCGCCTTTCCCAGATCCAGAGCATGGCTATAGAAAATAATTTTTAAAAAGTGATAATTAATAATTATAAGGCCTGTGCCTTATAAGGAAAGTCGACTAGGGACGAAGTGGCATTCCGCCCCCAGGTCGGATTCTTTATGTCACAGGCATACACACATTCATATCTCCTTGTATTCGACGTATTATCATGTCTTACTCTGGGACTTGGCCCCTGCATGAACATGATTGTTCATGTACGCACGTGCGGGCTCGGGTGGAAAGAAAATAAAAGACTACAACAATGCGGGCAGGTTGCCACACAGGACTTCCCCATAGAGGGCGTGGCTGAGGACTTACGTCTGGCTCCGGCCTCTCCTACCCGCATAAACATATAACAGATTTAGTCCGAGGGTCACAGCCTGATCAATTGTAAAACGAAGTGTCTAGCCGGACCTAAGTCCAGCTAGCCCTCAGATCTATTCGAACTTATTGTCATTTCCCCTATATTATAATGTTTATTTTCACCGTGTGGTCATACTCAGCTGTGGCCTAATGGACAAGTAACCAGACTGACATTCTATCAACCCCGGTTCGAGTCTCAGCTATGCCATAATTTATTATTTTTTAAAAAAATATTTTTTATGATAAAAAGTAATACAGATATGTATGCATTTTTTTAATACACAATATTTAGTGGTTAAATAAAGAGATGCTTTCGCTGGATATCCTTCGGACGTTACCAACTGAGTGGAGGGTTCAATCTCAACTTCAACGCGTCTACGTCTATAAATGTATATATTTTATTTCCTATTCCTTGTATCGTGTGTGTGTTTGTCATTTTGACAGAAAGTTTGTATTTTTCTCTCTTTTTGTTTTCTTTTTAAAGTGTAGTTAAATCAGATGTAGAATGGAGAGATCTGGATCTAGATCTAAACCGTCACCCGGTCGTCGGACCTACATGTTAGCATTAGGGTCAAGGGTCTCATACATATTAGCGTTAGGACTGTCATCCGCTCGTCGGACCTAGGCTAGATGTAAGCGATAGTGTGGACTTGCGCTCATTGAGGGTCCCAGCAGGTTAAGCCAGCGGGGTTGTTCTAGGCTATTATTTGATAAAGTCCGTCTAGCCATGGAAACTACACGGCATTAAGTACGTCTAGCCATGGCCATTGTCAAAAGCTCAGGATATATATCATAAAAATCATTGTAAGATTTTATTGTCTTTGTTCAGCGATTGATAAGCTGGATTAAGCCTGATAGGAAATTATAAATAACTTTCAATATCATACTTTTCAGAAGCTTGTTGAAATCTACTTCAAGTGGTTTTTACATTGTACAGAGTACTAGCTTGTTTGGTTTATGGAACTGTGTAATCGTTTTCGTGCACCTTGCCTTATTTACATTTTACTATGACGAGCAAAAGAAAGAAACACCTGGGCAGACACATGGCCAGGGATAACACCTAATGTGTAATGAGATGGAGCTTGTTATAAGTGGGGTATGTTTTATTATAGAAACAAAGATTTGTCTGCGCACGAAAAAAAAAAAAAAGGAGTGGAGAATGAAAATAAAAGAGAACACTTGACCAAAGACAGTGTTTGAACAATCTAATATGTCAATGGTCTAGAAGTCATGAAACCTCGGCAGAGGCGGCTGATTTCGGTACACGCCCCAGGCTTTGAGGCACAGTCACATAGCCTCTGCCATAATCGCCTACCGCCAGATTGGGCTGTGGCCCTCCAGATTCAATGTGGCCGCATCCTAAGGACCCAGAATGTGTCTCTCGGAATGTAGTCAGGGGAAACAATAAGAAATTAGTATGTAACACACCTCGGAATTAAGCTGCCTCCCTTGAAGATCCGCCTTCCTCGTCAGACCCAACACGCTTTCCCTTACAGTATCCTGTAACTGCAGGAGGTTTTTGTTGATGCAGTGTTTTGTCTCGTTTCCAGTCTGAGGCTGAGTGGAATACCAGCAAAGCTGAGCCGTTAGTGCTGCAGTAAGAGAAAACCATCCTCAAACCCGTGGTACCCGAGACCACCACTGACTGTGACCCTCGGGCCAGATCTGGGGCCGTATTTATAATTGAGTCGTAAGGCAGTGGTAAGCTTAGGACAACCGTAACTCGCTGCGGTATGCTTACGCCCTATTTATAACACCCTACTAGGCTCGAGCTCTGTCCTTACTTCGGTTCTAATTTACGACCGGTCAAAGGGTGTCGGAAGGGTGTCGTAAGCGAGCCAGTGCCATGAGGAAAGGTGGTCCGCGGCCTTTCAAGCGAGACGCTGCAAACCTAAGAACAGATACTAATTAGGTATTTTTTTCAAAATCACATGATGTAGGAAACATCGCTCACATGTGGCTTTGTTTATAATAATATGATGTGACAAGTCTCAGAGCTCACCATTCGTCCAGATTTGTCTGCCATGCGCAGAGCAAGTAACCAAAGCCACATGTGAGCGATGTTCACTAGGTCATGTGATTTTGAAAAAAATACCATCAATACTATTAAGTAGTGAACACTTTCAAGTGTTTGTACCCCGCTACTAAAATTAGACGGAGATTTCCAACCGTTTGCTTGGCCGAAACAAATCTGTTGATCTTTTGGTGGAAATGCCAAGCCAGCAGCTGTTCAAATAATTCCAGGCAGTCTTCATGAAATTTGATCTAATGTTAGGAACGGTAAGCGTGAGCAGTATATGACTGTATTCCCTTCTCTAAATGGTGCACACATGGTCCCTGCTCATCGATTGAACCTGCTATTTTTACTTTCGACACGACAACTCATAAGGTTAAAGATAGGAAGCGTTCATTGACCCACGTGAGAGATGGAAAAGGATTACAGTTACCTCCACTGCAATACATCTCTGCAAGTTCTGTGAACACAGAATCGGACAGCTATACAACGACATGAAACTAACAAGAAAAACAAACAAAACAAATAAACAAACTTGCAATGCAGTTTTACGGATAGAAAGGGCCGGGGAAATGGAGAGGGGGGGGGGGGGGGTTGGGGTGGGGCGGGACAGCGAAGACCAGCTGGTATAGGCGAAATACGTTTGTTTTCAGAACCCCACGGCTTTAGTCAAAGCGCAGGAAAATCCTCGAGGGCCACATCGTAGTGCAAATCCCGAGAAACATGTCTCGCATATTGCCCGCTGAACCTTTGAAAGTTACTCACTTTTCCTCAGCGACTAACCAAGATTTTCTTGGGCCGCCGCGTTGAGCCAATGTGTAGTCAGAATTATAGTGTATTCCACAAAGATCAGCATCCAGTGGGTAACTATAATTTGCTAAGCAGAGATTGAATTATATTGTGGTAAGGATAATCATTCAGACGTGCCAGGTGCGTCATTAGAGAGTTGTTCAAAGTCACATCTGTGTAGTGTAATGTGCATGTTGTACCTGCTGTGGATGACATTCTCAGTTATATCTTGTGTTTTACCCTAAGAGTACAGTAACAAAATGTAATCTTCACCTCACGGCCATTTCGTGTCGCCAGGAGTTCTGCCAGCTAATATTTTTGTTACACGATATTTCTCGTTTTCTTACTCACCTGAGGAAAATGTGGACATATTATCTGGAACTTACATGGCACATGATGCGAATGGAATAATTTTGAGCCACTTACGAGTCAGAAATGGGAGAAAATCAAAGAAAAATATACGTTATGCATACGTTTGAGGGACAAAAACGCACTGCCTTTTGTCACAACCTCATTTGTGAAAAGGTGTGCTCAACCAAGCTAGACAACTAATGAAGTTTTTAAGCCAGACAGGTGTCTTTGTCTTTGTAGAGACAGAAAGAGAGAGAGAAAGGACTGCCGACACCGAGGCTACTTGACCCGAAACAAGTTCAGATGCGCATGCGTCGATATCTCGGAGGCAAAGGTTTTTCCGGTAGATCTATAGATCCACGTGTAATTTGCAATGCTTTCCCAAATCGTTCAGCGATGCCACTGGTGAGATTAGACAATAGATTTCAGGACACTTCGCACTTGATAATGATATCAGACCTAGAGCAAAACCTTAGAGCTGATATAATTATCTAGGTCTAGAGATCTAGATTATAGATCAGGATCCAGATCTAGAACTAGATCTGGGAGAAATATCGTACCGCCCGCACACTTTAATAAATAACAATAGCCTAGAACAACCCCGCTGGGACCCTCGACGAGCGCAACTCCACCCAAACGCTAACATGTAGCCTAGGTCCGACGAAGAAAAGAGGATCAACCCAAATATGATAGTTACGGGTTAGTAAAATTGATAGTTAAGTAGTAGTACGTATAGGGTGCACGGTTGATTTTGAAGTGTGGGGGCCGTACGGTATTTCACCCCTAGATCTAGATCTTGATTGATCTAAACACTGATTTGGGGTCTAGATACTAGATCAATGTTTGGGCGAAGACAATCAAGATTTAGATTTAGATCTTGATATTATATCAATTCTATTCTAAATAGAGTCTAGATCTAGATCTAGATATCTAGTCTCTAATATTAAGCGAAAAGCAATTAATCAAATCTAGCCCTATTCATGGATATAACATGATAGATCTAGATCTAGATCTAGATCTAGTGAACTCAAAACATACTGCATCACTCGATACATAGATCTAGATCTGTATCTAGGTCTAATGTCTAGACCTTGAGTTCTTATCAACCTCTCATTGACGTGAGCCATACTTTCTGGGCAAAACCAGCTTTTTACCTACACAGCATGACTTGGTTAACACATTCAAAATATAATTTGTGTATCGTGTTAAATCTCGATCTAGATCAGATTCAGTGATTATGATCACATCCAATTTTGTTTTTAAAATGTTTAGATTTTAGATAAAGATGAGTGACGTAGCTCAAACAAGAAATTTTGTCACAATTCAAATTCGGCAGCTATAGATCTAAATCTATGTAAACTCTCGATTTGGTTTAGATTGTTTTGGATTGTCCAAAAATGTTCTTGGCTTAAAATCAAGTCGAAATTAACATGACAAGTAGAAAATCATATCTAAAACGTTGATTTAAAATCGTTCATTGAATCTATGCGAGAAGTCATGCACTTTAGTTTTTATATTGTGTTACTTTGAAGCAGAGACATAGCTGGAAGGTCACAAGACTTGTCTACCAACAGTTCAAATACTTTTAGACAAATGCACATGGCAGTTGAAGATGATGTTAAGTTCTCCACTTCATCTTCGTGCATTTGGAAAGCTCTGTGAAAATTAGAGTATGCCTTTTCTCTCATAGCTGTCTTGAATTTGTCCTGTTTGGGCAAGCACTGATCAAGGAACTGCGGCTTGGGAAGTAGGAGTATGCCTGTAGAAAGCAAAGGAATTAAACAGAAAGTAAAAGATATGCAATGTTATATATGTTTGTGACTTGGGTATAGTTATTCATTCATTACTTTTTCTTGGAAACTGACACTGAAAAATGAAATATGTAGATTCAAAAGCCTTCATTTCAAAGTGCTAGACTACAATTACTTCAACCATTTGCAGTTCATAGACTTCACAGTGGCCTTCCCCATTGGGAGGGGTCCTAGGGAGCTTTCTGTGCCATAGGAAAATAAAAAGCTGTGTGTCCTGTTCAAATTATTCAGGGTTTTTTTTTTATAGGGGGGGGGGAGGGGGTTCTTTATTTGATTCTTTAAATTAAAGAAAATAATAAGAGAAAAGTAATAATAAGTAAATGAGGTTTAAAAAATGTATTTCTCCTATCTCTTTACCCTTCTTCTATTTCAATTATTCTTGTTACTAATAAAATTCTATTGTTACTTACTGTCAGTGTCCCTCACTATCTGCTTTGTATCCTCTGAGAGGCAATCATCAGATAGCTGAGCTTCTTCAAGTATCACCTTGGAGACCTGTTCACAACATAATATGTGTTATCATAATTTATGAAAATAAATCAGCATCTTCATGATCTTGATAACATTTTCTTGTAGCAAAATCCAACTTCAGTCTTTCAATTTCAGTCAGTAAATAAATGAATGCAGGCTCCTAGATCTGAAATACATGTACTACGCTTTCAAATCTACTTCTCTTTGAACTAAGCAATTCAAGTTACCGTAAAAAATACATTCCAGCTCTTTGAAGTAGTGACAACCTGCTCTTCCTGATTCCAAGGCGCAGGATTTTCCTGGAAATGGAAACAACTATTTGAATATTCACAGCTCACTTTAAATACAGCCTGGCACAAAAATATATATATAAATAAATAATAAAAAGTACAAAGAATATAATTATAATGTGCAATAATAATGTAAAAAAAAAAAAAAGGAAAAAATAATAAGGCATTTATTGAATTGGAGTCTTGTGTTTGATATCTTTATTCCACAAATATTTCTTTTAATTATATATAATTATTATAACTGTACAATTGTTTTACCTTTCTAAATTGGTTTAAGTGGAATTGACAGAGCTGGTTAATATTCAATGCTTGTTGTATAATGAAATACTAAGGAATTTCCTTCTTACTATATTGATCAACATAAAATGACTTCATAAAACTAATTTTAGGCAGATAATTTAAAAAAGGTAAGTGATAGCATTAAATCAATTGAAAACTTCCAAAATTTATGTGGATTTTGATTTAAAGGATGTAAATAATACATGCACTTTGATTTCGCTCTAACACCCTCTCTTTAGTGACTGTTTAAATAAAATAAAATAGTTATAAATAGAAAAAGTATTTAGAAAAAAAAAAATCCTCTCTCTGTCTAATTGTTAACAATAAAAAGTTTAAACTCTTTAAATCTGGACTTAGAATCAGAATATAAATTATTTAAAATCATGCACAGACGCAAACATTTTTATAACGCACGCTGAACAACATCATTTACCACAACAATAAGGGAATAGCAAACTTCCCAACTACAGCAAGGGTAATCACTTGCCTACTGGCGATCCCAACTTGAGACAAACAATAACGATAACAAATAATTAATAATTATAAAAGGATGCCTGACGTTTGAAATCCAGTGCAAAGTTATCTGTTTATTAATACACACTCGTACACACTGCAAATTTACCGAGAGAATGTCTTGGGTGTCGAAGGAACCCATATTTCAAAAGCGAAAACGGAAATGGCGTGTCTTCCGAGCGAGAAGGTTGGTGCCAGACACAACTTTGCGCTTCTTCATCTCTTTCAGCTCGAGGAGAGAGCGCTGTCTTCTCTCTCTACGTCTCTGGTCTTTGCAAGATAACTGATGAAAAAGATGTCTTTATGCCTCCAGGATAAATGATTCGAAAAAAGCTGTCTTGGTCTTAATTGGATAATTAACATAGAAAAGGTGTCTATATCCATGCTAAATAGCAGATAAAATGAGTATAAAAGTATTTTGTCTCAGTAATTTGACTTTGAAAGTAACTTCGTCTTAATTCGGTGAATGAGATAGGAAGACTTTCTCTATCAAGAAAACTGATTCTGAGTGTTTTCTTTCTCTCTCTCTCTCTCTCTGCTGAGATAACTGCCCAAGTGTTTTTCTTCCAAGGAAGTAACTCATACCAAGTGTCTTTCTCCCAGCAGGCTAATTGACACCGATCGGTGGTCAGCAGGACTGTATGGAGCCTCCAAGGACCCCCAAGGCATGCCCTGACAGCGTGCAGGAGGCCACCGCCGCCAAGGAACACTCACCGCTCCTCGGGCAGCAGAACGCGGCAAAGCTTAGTCTGCGCAGAAAGAAAGCCAGACGAAAAAATCTGGGCAGGAAACGGCGCCCTCCAGTCTTGTCAAAGTGAGATATTATTAATTTGGAGGGGTCAGCATTATCATCATTATTATCATCATTATCTCATCATCATCATTTTACTGGAGCGTCTTAAAAGATAACAAATACTGTCAGGCTGTTTGAAATTTTAATATAGAAAAAAAAAGCTACAAAAAAATAGCAATAATGATTATGAAACAAAATTAACAATAATGAACAAATAAACAGTAGGCTAAATAATCGATAAATATAATAATGACTAAATAATGAAGTAAGTAAACAAATAATGAATAGATAATACTTAGTGAGAAATAAGGAAAAACAACAACGACTACACAACAACAACAACTAATTTTACAATTTTTGAACCAAGTTACTTCTTGAAGGTGAAAAAGATAAATTGCCATCATCATCGTCATCATTTATCATCTTGCAAAAAAATATCTTAAAATACGAGACGACAGTTTATCGGCAACTAATCAAGTACACCAAACGTAGCATATTAGCAATGTGTGCACATCGATATCATGTTAAAAATAATAGCAAAGTGATGTTTTTTTTTTTTTAGCAAATTTTTATCTGGGCCTAGTATTGCAATGAGGAAGCATAGGCAAATAAAAAAGTTGCACCACAAAGTAAAGGCAAAACAATTTTGTGTTGGCTCACACATGGGGGCGTCTGTTCGCAGTTTGGAAGTGGGGGGGGGGGGGAAGGAGAAGGGGTTGGGGTAGCCTCCCCTCCCGACACGTTACATAACTATCTGGATTAAATAACTTTCTTACGCTGGGACAGAGAGAAAGAGGCGCATCAATAGGCCAAAATAGACTCTAGGGCCTAGATGGGCCAGCTGGGCCAAATAGACGGCGCCTAAACACTTTTCTTTCTCAAAGTTAAAAATGGGCAACGCTGACTGAAGTGGAGAATGGGAGATCGTTGTGTTCAGCCCTGTTGCCTCCCTTTGTCAGGTAGAAGAGGTGTTGAACAATTAGTATAGAAAGGGGGAAAATCACTATTGTGCCATCTGCTTGAAACATACACCATGAAAAATGCCAACAAAATTGTGGTATAAAGAGTCTGTTTTCTTTGTAGTGTCATAATTTTACCTTTTTATTTTTTTTATTATTATGTCTTTCGGACGACATGAAGTAAAGGACTTTTTTCCTCGTTATTCTGCTCGCTCAACACTTAATTTGTCTGGCAAAGGGAAGAAATAGGACTGGGCCAAAGATGACAGACTATAACAACAGTTTGTCATATTATTCAGAATCTCCCACTTCTGACATCTGTTTGTTTATGACTGTGAGTTGCTTGTCAAATTTGTTATAGGGACACTCGGCTTCAATGTGTGAGTTGAGGTCAGGATAGCGCTGGGAACAATATACATCATGCACATAGTTGTTTTACAATATGTTATCGGAACAACTATAAATAGAACAAGAAGAGAAATGGGACAACTGCCCATGCCATTTAATGGCAAACATTTGGTGCGTTGTGTTTTTACTGGTCAAATCTCTAGAAATAGATCCACAGCGCATACATTCTATGGTTGCTTGTATATAAGTGTCAGACACTGGAACTCAACAAAAAGTCGTAATGGAATTCCGTTCAGACCAAAACGAAACAAAAGAAACACACACACACACACACAAGTTCGTTATTCAGGAAACTGAACTTCAGTTTCAGAACATATTACTTAAAGTATTTAAACGCTATGAAATGAAGTTTCCAGAAATGTAACACGTATAATTATACAACGAGATCGTAGGTCTGCACTTAACTTAATACAAAAATAACGAATATGTTAACGAAGAGTTTCTAAAAGATTCAGAAGAACATAAGAAGGAAACAAGACGCTTGTCTTAAAATTAAGAAGGGGACACCCAGTGACAATCACAAAAATTGATTGAAAACAAAAAAGCAGCGCAAGAAGGAAACCATACATAAATATGCAAAACAAAGACTTCTGAATGATTGAAATTGAAATGAACGTACTCAAATAAGAAAACACAGGGCAGTTAAACGAGATTGAAAGTTTGTAAACCGAATGATAAGACGAAACAGTAGACATAGGAGAGAATAATAATGCCTAAAAAACCAGGCATAAATCTGTAAAATTCAGACTTCTAGAACATTAAAATTGGGATGAGCGTAACAAATATGTTTTGAAAACACGGAAGCTTGTGGACAAATCTACAAAACATGCCTTATAAATTCGAATCCCTAACTGTATGATATTGTTTAAAACAAAGGATGAATGATTGTCATAGTGACGAGAGAAGATTTGTGGTACGTTTATGCTGCCACAGACGTCTTCTGTATATATCTATATAGACATGCATGGTTATACAGGTGCAGTTCCCTGATATATTAAAAAGGATGCTAATATGAACTCTGAGAGCATATCAACTGATCAATTAAAAGAGTAACCGGCTGATACACTTCTTTTATCTGCACCTATGCGCTATGGAAATGTGGTAATCACTCACGTCTTTACTCTGTACCTACGACCGGTGCAAAGGTCCCCATAGAAGTGCAAAAAAGTGACTAGAAGACCATGAGCAAGTAGGCAGTACAAAGAATGCCTAATGGAATCCGTAATAGAGTGATAAATTAATACTGTACTTGCCGAGTTCTTGGCATGTGGAAAAACCATGATCGACACAGCTTTGGTTGCAGGACATCCAAAAACATTTATTCCGTATCCAGTAAGCAAATACATTTTATGTATGTTTTTATCTATTCACATATAAACACACACAGGCGCGCGTGCACACACACACACACACACACACACACACACACACACACACACACACAGACAAGCCAAGGAAAACGTCTAAAACAAATGCAATGAAAGCTTTTTTTTTTTTTTTCAAATTCAGCTAAAATTACAGCCCAACATGCACGAAATGATGGCATTCTC
>JBCAUA010019837.1:0-12758 GCA_038406235.1 Peronia verruculata | reverse complement strand
CCTCAGTAAAATGAAATGCCAGTGGATGAAAGAGGGAATGATGGACATCTAATCAAATGAATTAGAGAGATGGAATGAGAGAGGGAGGAGGAGGTGTGGGTGAATTTGAAGGAGGTAGAGGCATTAATTTCAGAAAAAAAAAAAAGAGAGACAGACAGAATAGGGCCCAATGAATGAGGGACGGAGTGGCAGAAAGAGTGATTGGAGGGTGGGGGTAGAATTGGTTGTTTGAGAAAGTTAATAGGAAGGACACAGAAACAAGGCAAAAACACACAGAGAAAGGGGGGGGGGTGAGAATGAGAGAGAATAGTGGCCAATGAATGAGAGGCAGGGAGTTTTAAAGAGAGAGGGAGAGAGAAAAGAGGGGGTTTGTGGGGAGAGTAATTGTTCAAGAAAGTGGGTAGGGAGGAGACAAACACGGGGAAAACACATAATACACAGAGAGAGAGAGAGAGAGAGAAGAGAAACGAGAGAGAATAGGGGCCCATTATTGAGGGAGAGAGAGAGAAGAGAAAACGAGAGAGAATAAGGTCCATTATTGAGGGAGAGAAAGAGAGAAGAGGAGAGGAACACGAGTGTGGCAATGGACTTGTTCGAAATCACATGACGTAACACATGTCAAAAGGCTCCGCCACATGCATGCTAGATAGTTGACTAAACAAAGGGCACAAAGCCACCTACTTGCGTTTTGAATAGAGATGCATCAAAAGTTGATCAATCTTCCCGTTCGCCGAGTTTGACAGTGTTGTTAATATTATATTCCTACGCTGCACGTACTAGTAACGGGCCCATTGTTCACAAGTTAGTGTGAATTACAATATAATGGGAGATCGTTTTGAAGATTATCTGCCCCATCCAAAAGAAGGACTCGTGTAAAGGGAGATCATTTTGACTGCTCTGCTACTTACCTTTGCCTGACAAAAGCGGTGTTGAGCAAGCAGTGGACTTTATTTCTTGTCATTCGAAAGACTGTTCACCGAAAAATTTGATAAAATTATAACAGTAAGAAGAAAACATGCTCTTTAGATCATACGGTTACGGTATTGTTTCGTCTTTCAACCTCGTAGGTGGTGGTTATCTCGAGTTGTTGTTGTTGTTGTTTTTGTTTGTTGTTGTTGTTGTTAAACTCCCTTGATATCATAATTTTTTTATTTTTCTATTTATTTATTTATTTATTTTTTTTGAAGTTTTTCGTGGTGTATATGTCAAGCAAAGAGCTCAAAAATGATTTTTTCCCTCTTTACACTGCTTGTTCAATCCCTCTTTTGTTTGGTGAAAGGAAGTAATAGGACTGAGCACAACGATCTCCCATTAAAAGAGCAGGGTGTCCCTACCAGGCGGTAACTGACATTGTTGAAGAAATTAAGCGCTGATCGCCCCCAAATGATCACAGAGATAATTAATGAGGCCATTAGATGTAAAGTACGAGATAGGTTAATTAAGGAGATAGGGAGGGTTGGGGGAGGGGGGGGGGGAGGTTAAGAGTACAACGTAGGAGTGACAGAATGTGGAGAGAGATTCTGAGAGGAATAGAAATATAGAGAGGCGGATGGACAAATACTTTGTGTTGTGTTGTGTTTCGGTTTAAGGGCCCATCAGCGCGATCACAGCTGTATTGTGCCAAACACGGTAAGATATGTTGACATGTCAGTAAGGCTGATCAAGTATATGGGAGAAGAGAGGAAAGAGAGCTGGGCAAAAGACAGGAGCAAGGAGAGAGAAGAGAAGTCAGCCCTGGAACGTCGACAGATAGACAGACACATAGACAGACAGGCAGGTAAATAGATGGATAGACGGACAGATGTGGAGGCATTCAGGACAGGGTGGCAGGCGGGCAGGCAAATAGACAGACAGACAGACAAACAGATAAAAGAGCATTTGACAGACGCTCAAACAGGCATATAAACAAACTCATTGACGAACAGGCTGGCATGCATGCAGGCAGATTGACAGGCGCACAGACAGACGGGCAGACAGTGAGGCCTCAAAGATTGGGGTAGACAGAGAGAATGGATCGTTATCCATACATGCAGCTTGGGAATATAATAACATAATTATGCCAAACTCGGCGGACGGGAAGATTGATCAACTTTTTTTTAATGCACTTCTGTTCAAAACACAAGTCACTTTACGCCCTTCGTTTACCCTGGATTGTCAGCTGTCCATCATTGGGCGGTGCCGCTTGGTGCCTGGCATTTCGACTGAGTCTACTGTCAAACACATGCGTCTAGGGAAGCCCGACGTCTAGCCTTCGCTGATAAGGGCGAATAATCACTTCCGCATGTGCGGAAAGAGCAATCAGCTATGTTTACATGGGAAACCGGGTCAGGCATGACATTTTTTGTTTTGTTTTGATTTGTTTTTATGTTAAGATCTAGATTTAGATCGATATAAATTTTTTTTTTTTTTTGTGCCCGAATCGTAACCCTAACTCTAACCCTAATCCTATAGTTGGTGCGGTATGACATCATAAGCCTGCGCAATAGCCCGGCTGACCTTCCTGTCTGTAGATGCCAGCAAATCATTCTGTCATACTGGTGTTTCCTCCCCTTTTCCTTGTCCTCTTCTCTCCCGTGCGATACTATGACGTCAGATCCACTTAAAGGTGCTTAAACAAGCGCTGAAGTGACAACGAGTGGACTGTTACGATTTATATCGAATGGCAGCCTGTTATCTTATCTATGTCAGACGCAGGAGTTATTTCCGACAAAAATATGACTGGTCTCCTTTCGTGAGCCATGCGCCGCGCCAAGGATTCCCACTTACTTGTCATTCATGTAAACTTTTGATACAGAAGTGGTTATTCCGTTGTCAGCTGACCGACATGTCTAATTCAAATCCCCGACACTTGCGTAGAGAGCGGATGTCCAGCCCCTAGACCAGGCTGGTCCCGTAGTGATAACAAATCAAGAATTTGCTATTTATATCTATGTCACCCTGCTATCTTATCATCTCTGTGGTCATCCGAGTTGAAATTGTTCTTCTTGAGCCTCTCAAGAGTGTCTCAGCTTTTAAGTGGCTTTTTGTTTGTTTGTTTGTTTGTTGTGTGTGTGTGTGCGTGTGTGTGTGTGTATGTGTGTGTGTGTGTGAGAGAATTTTTCTAGGTAGAAATTTTCCAATTTTGCCTGGACAGCTGCACTTCGCCGACTCTTCATCGATTTTGAACTGCCAAGGGTTCTATAACGTGCGAAGCGTATACATGGGACCTCCGAAGAATATTCGCCCTTGTCCGAGAACGCTACACAGCAGGTTTCCCTACGGGACCCAGAGGAAGCCAGGGGACCGATGGGTCACTGAAAAAAAAAAAATGCGGGTTTTCGATCTTCGTGTCCTTCCATCCCCGAGAAGGAGTACCCGCGAGTCGAACCCACAACCTCACCGAGTTGAGTTGTTTTCACCCTGTAGCAGAAGCCAAACCACACAGAGCCAGAAGGTCGAAGTGACAACAAAGCAGGCATTTGCTGTCGCATGTCAGCCTGTTATCTTATCATCGCTTTGATGCATAGTTATTTCTGGACATAGATAGTATTTATATTATCAAGCTGAGATGGAGAAGATTCTCGGCTATCTGTAACTCTGGCTAATTTTGGATATCGAAGGGCCTTTACTCTTGATCTGACGAATACGCTTGATCAAATCTGGTCTATTTAATTTGTCGTCATTCATAACAGATATCGGACAGTTGCGTAGCTAGGTTCTTTTTCTGAACTGGTTTGGGGGGGGGGGGGTGTCATACACTCACTCCCTGCTGCTTGGAAGAAAATCCGTTTACAAAGTATAATGAGCAAATATTTATTTTAATCAGATCGGTCTTTTGGCGTTTGCGCGCCCAGTTAGATTTTACAGTAAATTTTCCAAACAGCGGTGTCGCTGCCTCATGCTCTTCATCCGATGTTTTATTGCCAAATTTTCTTTAACCTGCGAAATATATTCGCCATTCGAGAGGACCAGAGGTCGAACTTCTCTACTAAGGGGGAGCCAGGTGAGTGTTGGGTGATGTGGTCGGAAAACAAAGTTCTTTATGTTACTCCCATTAGAATTCGTTCCCGGACACTTTTCATCAAGATACAGATGCCAAAATCTTCAACTTAACCAGACGCTTGCCCCTTCCCATCCTGTCCCACCCATCCCGTTCCACTCGAGTCCTCGAACCCACCTACTGGAAACCACGTTTGTTGTTTTTCTTAAGCCTTTCAATCCTAAGAGATGGGATTATCTCGGCTTTTAGTAGTTATCAATTTTTGCTATCTCGGCTTTTAGAAGTTATCAATTTTTGCTGAGAAGTTTGTGGGTAGAAATTTGGAATTTGGAAATTTGGCCCGGACAAAGGCACTCAGCCTACTCTTCCATCGATTTTCAACTGCCAAGGTTTCTTTAACGTGCATAACGTACACACGGGACCTCCGAAATATATTCGCCCTTATCCGAGAAGGCTAGACGTCGGGCTTCCCTACCCACAGGAAGCCAGGGACCGTTGAGTCAATGAAAAAAAAAAATGCGGGTTTTCGATCTTCTTGTCCTGTCATCCCCCGATGCAGAACCCACGAGTCGATCCCGGCCTGTTTTGTCCATGAGCAGACGCCTTACCCATTGAGCCACTGCGTCCCCTATGATATTTGTGTATTTTGTTTCAGCTTTTTATATTGACAATTCTGAAGCAATTGACATCAGGAAAATGGCGACCTGTGACCAGATTGTTCGACCAAGCTGAAAAGAGGAAGGGCCACGGCATCTCATAGAGAGGGACAGAAAGAAAGAAAGAGGAGAAGAAACAAACAAACAAATAAGCAAACAAACAAACGTTTCTTTTAACGGTGCATATAAAATTTAACAAAAGTTGACCATTTATGTGGTTCAAACTTTGTCTTGTTCAGATCAGTAATTTACAACACAAAATGCGCAGTCACCTCACCAACTGTTTGCATTGTTCATCACGCGTTTGTGTGCGTGCTTGCCAGTATCAGATACCTGATCGCATGCCACCCGAAGACAGAACAGTTCGTTTAATTACATTATCCAAGGCAGTCTTGACAGCAGCAAGCACTTATGAGAGAACGCCTCTCTTCTCAAAAAGCAGAGAGATATGCTCATGTAGAATAACTTTTTGTTGTGTGTTATTATAATATTGTGTTATCTAAGAGTGTGTCATTGCCAATGTATTGGTACTTGTTGATGTTAGGCTAACTGCTTGTATCATATAACTTGTGAGCTGCGCTTGTCAGTCCCCTGTCGTTCAGTGTCAGAGTTGATGAAGAGTGGAACCTAACTCTGAGACACCACCCCTACATGCGTGTGTTTATGTGTGCGTGCTTGCGTGCACGCCGGTGTCATGTTTTATATTATGTACGTGCGCCAGCCTGCATGGACGTAGACTATACAGTTATGCTACGTAAAGCACCATCATATCGATGCAATGTACATGTATTATAAAACAAAATCCAGCTCGTCCACTTTGCTCCCGCGAGGTCATAACACTTAAACAGATTGACTTACTGGTAACTTGTGCAGTTTGTATCTTTTTCTTTATCTGCTTTGGGTTTGAGGGCATGAGATTACGAAGCCGATATATAATGTTGTTTGAGTTTCTAATAATCTTGTTTCATGGCAGTCCATGTCTTAAATTATTAGCTTTGACTTGGAGCTGAAGCACATGGCCGTGTGAGGCATCTTACTTACATGATTAGGATGATAGGTGTTGTGCAATCAGAAATCTCGTCTGTTACAATGTACTAATGCATCCTGCAGTGATAATTTTGTAACTGATCAGATCTATGCTCTTCAACGGGAGGGGCTGTGGAGGGAAGAGTTGTTATTGTTGTTGTTGTTGTTGTTGTTGTTGTTGTTGTGTTCTTGTTGTTTTATCCATAGGAATTCATTGAAATACGATTATTATCTTTGTAAGAGCACTTTTTTGGGGGGAGGGGGGGCTCAGGTAGAAAAAGGGGGGGGGGGTGCACTGTTTGTTTTAGGTATGACCTGACAATAAATATTTCTGCAGCAGAACAATTTCACGAAAAAAGAAAAATTCAGACAAAAAGACGGGGGAAACGTGTCCATCAGCCAGCTCTAATAGGTGACCGCAGTCCAAAAATCCAGAGATGCACCAGTATTGAGACTACGAAGAGGTAACCATGGGTATTTTAGTCAAGGAATTTATCTCCCGCTAGAGATGAAAGTTGGTGCAATTAGATGAGATGCGATGAGATACTGACCTAAATGTAGATCGGCGACAACCACCCGTCTCGTATTTGCGGCTGAAATGTATCTATCCGGGGGCCAAGATCTGCTTGCATGGAAAACGGTTCGTGATATTTGCTTTTCCATTTCGATTTGATGGAGATTTGATGATCGACCTGGGGTCCGAATGAAGGGCTCCCTCATCTGAAAAGATCGAAGTGCCAGCCGATATTGACGATTTTGGCGTCAGTTACTACGATGCCTGTATTGCTAGATATATATCCAAGTTAGATGATGCCTCATTCTCCCTTCCCATCTTCTCCATCGTCATTATTTTCGATTTTCTCGATAGGAAATGAATTAGCTGAATGCTACTATCGATCCTATCGTCTTCCACACTGTCTCAAAGTGCCTGGAGACACTGTACTGTAGGAATAGGGAGATCTTTGTATAGGGTATATCGTTTTAGAAACCCATGCTAGTGCTTTAGATTTATCTACAAATGATGACGAACCTTCGGGAAATAAGGTCAATGCAAATGCTGGTAGCTTTCATGTTCCAAAGTAAGATACACTTTTGGCTCTACATCTCTTGGTTCTTGAACTCAAGCATATGAAATCGTTCCTTTTTTCGTGGTATCATGTCTAGAAACTACAGGTCGAGATCCAGTAGGGATTACAAGGGAAGAATTGAGATTTACGTTATTATCATAGTCATCCGTAGAGTGCCTATTTCATTTCACTGTGTTTTTCAGGAAAGAAAGAACTGTTTAAAACATATTATATGAAAACTTAAGATAAACAGTTTGTGATAACGTTCTGAAGTTATCATACAACAAGGGTTAGACAAAAAAGAAAATGTTTTTGGTGCTATCTTTAAATCAATGACTCGTGACTCTCTTTCTCTTTGAAAATCAAATTTGAAAGACATTATAAAGTATTACGTTATGAACACAGAAATACTTCAATCGGCAAACTGCCTATCTCTAAAATTGGCTGTCTATTTATGACTGAGACGTCATGGCATTCGATCTCAAGCTGAGTCTTTTCAAACAGTGAATGTAATCGAAGGCTGTCATATTGTGTAGATTCTCAGAAACTAGATCGATACCATGCAGGAATAGGTAGGAAATGATGGAATCGTATTAATTTTGCCTCATGGCATTCGATATCAGCCACTTCAGCGAGCGGCCACTGTAATCGCAGGACGATGTAAAGAGCGACTCTGGGTGATTTCTCTGGAGGACAACCTATCAGATCTGTTAAATTGCATTGGAAGTGCGTTATCATGCTGAATTTCCTGCGTTCGACCAATAGATAGCGTGATGGTTGTATCGACGCTCTATACGAGATGTCTGGAGATCTGTGTCAAAACTTAACTGACTGAGCCATTTTTTCAACCACCTAAGTTGCTTCCCTTTGTCCAGCACATGAGATATAAATGCATTGTGATGAACAAAAATACATCTACATGTAATTAGTTTTGCTCCTGTTATGTTATCGAAACATATGAAGAAAAAAAAATATGGGGAAAAAAAGCACGTCACAATGAGAAACACTGTTTTCATACTTCGGTGAATTTTTAAGAATTTTCTGTTTCTCTTATTTTAAATCACAAGAAAAAAAAAAACCTGTTTCTTTCCTGATACAGTGCTTGTATTCTACATTTTGTTGTTGTTGTTGTTGTTGGTGGTGGTGGTGGTGGTGGGAATGGTGGTGTTTCCCAGCAAAGATAAATAAAGGGGTAGGGAAAAGGGGGGTCCTGACGGCTGTGTTACTCGGCGAAAAAGTTATGTCGTGGACGTCGCGGGTTCGACTCTCGGATCCTAGGCCTAGCAACTACCATCAGAGAATCAGAAGAATTCGAAGATTAGAATCTACATTTGTTTCAGTGACTCAATAGTCCCCTGCCTTATTGGGCAGAGGATACGGGCAAATAATACCAACGTCCTGTGTGTAAGTTACAGCACGTTAAAATAAAAACCACTGATACTACTGATAGTCCAAAGTCGGATGGAGAATAGGCGGAGACCCAATGTGCAGGCAAAAGCCCCAAGTTCTAAGTTTCTACCCACAAAATTTATTCTCAGCACTTAAAGTTAGTCAAAACCGAGATAATCCTACTTTCTTGGGATTGAGAGACTATAACACATGATATAAAAATAATAAAAATAATTTGGATGACGGTCAAAATTAATCTATGTACCCATTTGATAACCAGCTGTATACACGTACATGTACATGTATTCCAAGAGAAGTGTGCTTTTCGTAAGAACACACCCATAGCGTTACAGAAATCCATTTCTCGAATCAGCCATAAGCGTTTGACACTGCGACAATTTTTCTTGAGGTTGCGTCTTCCGATGCTACACGTCATGTAGATGACAGTCTAGTCTTTATACATGTGTATGTGTGTAAATGTAGATTACATATTTACTCTGCTTTATCAAATGCAAAACAAACTTTATCTTCTCTTCTCGTTATATCTTGAACTTTGATCAAATTATCCCTTCTGGCATGAGGCTGTAAATGTAATGTCCCTACGCAAGTATAGGATTCACATAACCTGCTTACATCAATACTGCTGCACTACTCCAGTGGAAAAATACATATTTCGGATGAAAAAAAAATGTTTTTTTTTTTGTTTTGTTTTGTTTTGTTTTTTTAATTATTAACGTAAGAGGAAGATTAGTGCTCAGCCTATGGTGCCCCAAGCACGTATTTAATTAAGCGATAAATTCAAAAGATGAATTAAACGTTTCTGCTCACTCGTGGAGAACAAGGGCGACTTTGTTCATTGCTTATCTGTAACATTGTAACATACGTCAAAGGTGTCCGCAATAGAGAACGCTGAGCTGAACTGAGGGCAGTGCATGTATATTTGTGAGAGAGAGCCAGCCCGTGTATGCACGTATGTCGAGACCGAACCATTAACACTAGCGGTGTCGAGAGGCCATCTGGCCACGGACTTCTGGCACGACTTTGCAAATTTTAAATCAGTTTTCAAATAAAGCCCATGACAATATCAGGATACCGGTTCTGTATTGCTATGAAACCTAAATGACCATTTCTTGAACATCAATAAACACCTTTCTAGAAACCTAAGAAAGCCATCTGTCCATTCTGATGCTCTGAGGGTTAAAGTGGCAGAGCTCTTAGTCTCATTAGTTTTACCACCTATTTACATTTCTTGTTGTCGTGCCCGGGACAGATAGAAATTGTGAGCGATAAAATCTCCCGGCGATATAAATAGGGCAGGAAGCTGCTGTAGGTTAATTGATCAGTGGCAAGAGACAGCTTCGGATGGAGAGCGATGGATCGACCAGACAGTTATGGGTTCGTTGGCCTGCAAGTGAGTGTTAGCAAATGGCTCTGGGAGGAATTCCTCCTGCCATAAAAAGTAGAGTGACTCGTCCATTTGGCATCTCCATGTCCTGACTTGATGAAAAGAGACACATCATCGGTTTATCAGGAGAGGTTTTGTTTATGTCATGTCCTGTCATGTCAGTCCTAGAGCATGAAAAGAGACACATCATTGGTTATCACGACAGGTTTGTCATGTCAATCCTGGGTCAACCTCGACTTTGAATGCGGGTCCAGTTTGGTGAAGAGGGGAGTGTGAATAGAAATCTGGAATCTCCAAATTTTGCTCGAACACATATTCCCCGCTACCAGAGAAGGCTAGATGTTAGGCTTTCTTGTCCAGGGGAGCTAGGGGACCATGGAGTCACTGAAAAAAAAAATGCAAGCACATTCTAACCTTTCCCTTCCTCCAGTAGGATTCAAACCCACGACTTTAGCTTTCTTTGAGGAGCTAACCTGTCTCCCATTCAGCTCATAGTAAGCTTATCAACGAATTGCTGTACTGACAGCATTTCTTCCTCCCTCCCACCATAATGAAAACATCGCCAGTCAATCTGACTATCTATTTTGTAACATCAGCGAATTTCTGGTAAATGAAAATGTTGAAATCTTGTTTTAAAATATCATTTGTTCTGGAGAGCTAGGATTTGTGATATATATAAATATATACTGCTCAACACAGGAGGTAAAAAAAAATACTCTTTTGCCTTTTCAGCACTCGACCTCATAACACTAATCAACAATGATATTATTTTACATTTGTGGAAAGATAAAGAGATAATAAGTATCATTTTTATTTTAAAGACCATATCTACCTTCTGATAGAAAACTATCCCCTCTAAAACGTTCAAATGTAGGCAGGCAGGCTCTCCTTGTCATAAAATAAACAAAATTCATCACATAAAAACATTGGGTTTTGCAGTTCACACAGAAGACAATCCAAAGTCTTGTGTAAACAAATAAAAGACAACATGTCCAGACACATGTGAATCTCTTTTATTATGTGGATTCTATCATTCTTATCATTCCTGTGCCACACTAGTAAAACAACCTAAACCTTGAACAAACTGAAACACAGCTGATTGCACATTTATCATAAAATCATGTAGAGTTTTCATTTCCTACATTGCAAAAGCCTCAGAGCAGATAAAGAGACTTCCACTGACAGGGGATTGGGTTTTTTTTTTGTTTTGTTTATGTTTATTTGTTGTTTTGCTTTCTTTTTTTTCTTTTCATTACTATGATTAAAAATGTATATATATTTTACAACAGTTAACCCTATGGCATCAGAATATTTCAGTAACATATTCCTGAAAAGTAAAGTGGATACCAGAATCTCAGCATATGGTTTTTCAACCTTTAGGTGCCAACTGCTTTTTACGAACTTGACCAACGGTGTCAGACATGAAATACATATATATGATATACCCCTAGACAACAATGAGTTTTTCCTTATCAATTAAAGTTTGTATCAGGTGGTCTAAAATTGTTGTGAAGACAATATTTCTATAAGAATAAATTTCACATGCCTGGGATCCTCAGTAGTTTCTACCACAAAACACAACTTGTCATCCTTATTATATGTCTGCTGCCTAAGTAATTTTTTATAGGTCCTGAGTTGTTCCCTACAATCTTTGATTTATAATCTACCTTCAACTAAACAAGGAGCAAATTTTCAAATATCATTTGAAACTGATATTTTTTTTAAAAATTGTTGATAGATTCTCATTCATTCTCCTAAAACATAAATATCAGAAATGGGCACATGTACAACGGGAGTGATTATAATGTAAATATCATTTTATATGCAAAAGATTTTTTATTTCCCTGTTGTTGCTGTTGAAACATCATTTTCACAACAAATTCACGGATTCAGCATGGGTCTCTGTCTATATTTTTGTTTGTCATTGTAAAGTCATGCATAAATAGAACATGAAAGAAAGATACAAAACTAGTGAGCTCAGTTATCTGTTGCCCTATTTCCAGTTTTCACATTTTGAGAAAATTGATGAGTTGTGTTTAGCAACTGCTTTTGTACATAGGAGATAGGACAAAATGATTTTCAAAATACATATACCTGTTTAGGCATGTGATCGGCGAAATGACGACATTATATAGTAGATTTATTATCCCTTTTTCACATGACATATATGTCTCCAAAATGCCCAAAATGGAGATAGGACAACAAAGAACTGAGCTCAAGAAAACTGTGCACATTAACAATCACCAATATGTTTCACTGGCATCACAGATCAATAAGGTTTTCCACATGCAACATCCCGCTGTTGTATCTTCCTCTTCCAGTCCAAAATCAAAGTTTAAAAAAAAAAACAAAAAGATAGCAGATAGTTTCTTGTCCTTGCAAGAATTTCAGAATATCTTTCCTTACATTATTTTGCTCATAGGAATAGGCTGCACTCATGCAGGCAATCAGGCAAAAGCATATCTAACCAGCACAACAATGACAATTAGGTAAAATCTGACTTAGCCAGCATAATAATGACATATTAGCAAAACACACTCAACTCAGCAGTTTCTCTTCCTCATATAACTTTCATTAAAGCTGAGGTAGAAGTACTACCCACATTCTGCCCTATATCATAACTTATACAGATTCTTACATGCCCTGTCTTTTGCTCGGATAAGAGCTGAAAAATGAGTCAATTGATCTGGACTATACACACAATGTTTTCTTTACTTGATGCTCACTAAATCTCTCTCAGGATGATGGCACTCAAAATTTCATGTGTCCTCTCGATCAGTGCATTCTTTG
This sequence comes from Peronia verruculata, assembly GCA_038406235.1. Lineage (NCBI taxonomy): Eukaryota > Metazoa > Mollusca > Gastropoda > Systellommatophora > Onchidiidae > Peronia > Peronia verruculata. Next base: position 446 of record JBCAUA010019837.1, on the reverse strand, counting down.
ACCAGCTGCTGCAGGTTGGGGTTCTCCATTGCCGCTGATATCCTCTCTTTGTCATTGATTTGCTTGTTGACTGTAAGTACATAGATAATAACACTGAAGTGGTCAGTCGCTTTGGAAGTATATACCACGCCGATTTTAGAAGTAGAAATGCATGCTCTATTAACCAATTCACTGCTTTCTTGGCATACTACATGTCAGAATATGACTGGGTCAGATGCACCTTTAACGTACATTGCAAGTCACTATAACACACGGTTTTATGTTGACGTATGCTGAATGTCAATAGCACATCTCATTTCAATCATATTCTGAGGTGCAATGTACAGCAAGAGAACAGTGAAGGGGTTTTAATCTCAACAGAACTGAAATTGCATTATAGTGTGATTGGGGGGGGGGGGGGGGGGGGGGGGGGGGGGGGGGGGGGGGGGGGGGTTTTTTTTTTTTTT